>JAPMOQ010053173.1:363808-399059 GCA_026543055.1 Argiope trifasciata | reverse complement strand
GTTTAATACATGATAATTAATGTAAATTATATTTCATTCGAGTGACGTAGATTGGTATAGAAATGGCAAAAAATATTTCTAAAGAAATAAAAACTGGTTATATATGTAGCAATAAATTATAAACTAAAGGTTAAATTTCAGAAAATTTTAATAAATAAATTGTGTGTGGGGGGGGAGGGGTGTGAGTGTGCGTGTGTAAATTAAGAGTTAATCGATAAATGTCAATAATCAAAAATTTTCTTAATAAAGGCATCATACTATATTGAGTGGCTTATAGCTACAAAAAAGAGATTAGTAAATCAGTAAAAGAAAATTGTTGCTGTAGTTCTATTTGTAATATTTTAGGATTGTGTATATTATATAAAATATTATCCCTGGCGATTTATGACTTTCCTACTTTACATTCTTTTAGAATGCGTGCTTTCCATACCAATTTTTAACTCAAAAAGAATGTGTCCAATGTCATTTACTGTGACCGCAGATTTTCTTAACAACATTCTTAGCTTCAAGAACAATTTCTTCCTCAAAAGCAGCCGATAACAATCATTCTCTGGCGAGGTTCTGCTTTTTTTGTTTTTGTCCCCTGTTAAGTTAACGTCCAATTCCGTATGTAACCTTATTGAAAAAGCCGCTGGTGACAATAAATAAAAAGCGCCTTGAAATAAATGTGAAACAATAAAGGTGTCGACACACAAATGCTTTTCTTCCTCGACTTCTAACCCTAAGAATCCATCAGCCATTTGCGTTCTGATTGTCGCCAACAATGAGATAGAAGTTGATCTAATCTTTTGACTTTTTCGACAGACGATTTCGTTTCGCTTGTAAAACAAGGACATTAGGTTTTGAATTTCGCCAAGGTCGCTGTAACGGTAAGGCTGTTTTTATGAGCTCATGTGCCTTAAAAAATTTCCTCATTCAGCCAATTTTTTATTACGATTGACATATTTTGCTTTTCCTTTAAAACGCATTTTTGCTGTGTCTGTCCCCATTTCTTCAATAAGAAACTATTCTGCGATGACTAACTGCCGTTTTGTAATATATTTTCTATTATAATATGATTGGATTTACATTCTAATAAAAAGTTTTCTACTATCAATTGCTACAACAAAAAAGAGACACAATCACGATTTCTCTTTATTCCAATTATTTTCAAATTCCCCCACCGTTCGAACAAAGCAAGATAATAATGATTTTGTGTCTTTCTCTCAAGCACTCGTAGATTAATGGTTCGAATTTTGTTTTGCCAGTGGATACTGAAGGCTAACTCCATTATCCCTGATCATTTTTACTCATTTTAAATTAACTCTAAATTATATATTTTTTTGTGTTTTTTCCTTTTACACTTATTAAAAGTATTTTTGTTTATTTGTTCCATTTTTTTAAGTAAGGAAAAAACTTATGCGTGTTGAGGAATTGTTATCATTTAATTGATAGCTTTTGAAATTGGTAAATAATAAAATTGCATTTTGTAATTTGATAATTGACATTTCTGATCCATTTAGTAAAATACACAGTTATTTTTACCGTCGACTTCCTGGAGGAAAATCAAAAAGAATGATTTCGGTATGTTACATTCTATTTTTTTCAAAAAGCTAAAATTTTTGCTCAAATTCTTAAGAAGGTTACATAATTTTATCTAATACTATAATACGAGGAATGGTTGCCAAGTCGAAAATCGCCCCAGAATTAATAAACTCCGGTAAACTTGGGGGTCTGGGGTTTTTGGCCACGAGGAATCGATTGGCGCCGGTTTTGAAGCGCTACGGTCGAGAAGTTCGGAGTTACAAATAAGATATTTTCAAACTTTATTAGTTCGCCATAATGGCTATAGATGGCAGCACTTAAATTTTCTTTGTCTATTGCCTAATAGGTTTCAACCATTATGCATTTTATTTCCTATGACTTTTCAAACTTTACCTTTGTATAGAATAGTTCCCTTTCCAAACTCTAACTTTGTTTAGAATAGTTTACAATGGTGCACTTTAACCGGTTATCTTTTCACCAATGGTTTCACAAATTTTCTAATGGCATGTATTGTTTTGATAAATCACAATTGAAAATTTAAATCTTCGAGTTAGCTTCGATACCTATCTTCTCCGAGTGGTGCTCGGTCACCCGCTGGTATTTATATAAAAGTACAATTTTTGTAGCAGAATCATAGCCAAAGACAAGGTACTTTGAATCTTAAACTCTGTTTTCTTGTATCTCGGGAGACATGCTTTATGTACAAGAGAAGTGGCCAAGGCACGTTCACAGCGTGAATACAAGAGCAGATTAGTGTAAGAGAGGAAATTAATAATTTTCCCAGTGCTTATATACAATGATATTCTGATAGAAGTTTCTTTCAAGTACCACGGGCAAAGGAATAATAGAGATATTTTAGATTTGTTTAGGCCAGCAATTTTTTATCCCTTCACAGGGAACTACTGACAAAAACATTTTTACAACACTTTCTGCTGCATTAATTAAATAGAAAAAGTGGAATGGGATCAGGAAGAGCGAGAACATTTTTGATTGAATTTAACAAGGTATATGAAGTTAATATATATTAATTAAAACTTTGGAGATTAATTTTGGATTAATTTAAATTTTAAAATATCATTACATATATCTAATGAAGTCTTTTTTAAATTGCATAGATTGCTAATTTTTTTAATTAATTTCCAACCAAGAGATTTTCAAATAGTATATTTAGTTGTTAATACAGAGCGGCACGAATTAATTCATCGATTCAGACTGCTATGGACGGCGATCTGTTGTCCGAAACAGTATAAAATTTAGGCAAACAAATATTTCATACAATAAATAACCGTTTCTTAAATTTTTTTTAAACAAACCAAACTTAAGAATAAAATAAATGTTTAAAAAGTATTGGGAATCTTCTTGATCAACTTTATATGTACTTATCACAATTTTGAACCATTTTAAAACATACCTGGTGTAAGACCATCACCGATTGGCTTATAAAAAGGAAACAAAGCTTTACAATCTATCATATTCTATAATATGAAAGTGTTCTTTTTTTCCTTTTGTTTAAAGTTTTACGATCTCAGTTATAATTTACAAATACAATTAATGGAACCAGAAGATTATATAAATATACACTTCCTTTATCTTCACAAAAATACATTGATTAGCTCAAAGAAATTAAAATATAATTCTTTGATCTATTTAGGACATTTTTCTTATCGGAATTATATGTCCATTCTATCTGAGTTTAAGATTATTAGGATACGATTACATGAGTTATTCATTTTATATCACAAATTATTATTATTATTGTTTATATTGTTATTATTGTTTGAAAATTTTCTGTTGATCAGTGTTTTATAATAACGGAATGCATTATAAAATACTGAAACACTGAAAATGAAATCTTGTTTGAAAGTCCTGTATGAAGTAAGAATATTTTTTTTTAAAGTAGATTGTCTTTGTGTTGGTGGAACAGCTGATAAATCGATAAGAATGTTCAATAACAATTCTATTTTTGTTTCCAATTCCGTTCTTTCTGAAGAAAAGGAATGAAATGATTTATCTCTCGTTGGCCATTTTGTTGCCGTAATAGTACATCTTATTATTTAATAACAAATTTTTATTTTGTTTTGTATTTGTAGGTACAAAATTGCTTAGTTTATCTGAAAGAACAAAATAAAAATTTCGTTAAAATCGTCATACGTGTTTAATTGTTTCTAAAAGATTAAAATTATAAATATTTTCTTTTAATTTTTGTGGAAGTTTTATTAAATAAAAGTAATAGAATATATTTACATTTTTATTTTATAATTTAAGATCTCCAATCTTTTATTATCCTAGTTAGATAAATTTTACCGTAAATTAAAGAATATTTTTTCTTATATATATCTTTCTGTTACAGAAATAAAATATGCGTAATAATATTTGGTAATTATTTTATTTTTTAATTATTTTATTTTTTACTTTTTGTTATTTGAAGTATACAACTAAAATATATAATATAATCGTCGAAACATTCCATCTTATAGATTTTTAAAAATCTCTACAATTCATATACGCATGACTTCGAAAAATACATTTTGGAATAACGTTTATAGAAGCCATAACTCAAAAACGCTTTCAGCTGGAAGAATGGGATTTAGTGTATGGACTCTGCTCCATATTTTTAGATTTTTGGAAGAAATTGATTTAAAAGAAATATATAATTCTAACTATTTTAATACAAATGAATATGATATACAAAACGAAGAAAGCTTGATGGGTAAAATTTAGTTATCTGTAGAAAATCTGTCCGCATGGTGGTTTGAATATATACTGTAATATCTTGATCTTGACCGATCAATTAAGATAGTAGAATTTGCAGACAATTCTTTTATTTACAGCCATCTACAGGGTGCACCAGAAAAACTTACTTATTTGGAAGGTCAATAAAAACAAAAGTATTTCAGTTATTGTTTTAATTCTTTTTTTTATTTGAGAAAACAATATCCTAATTTTTTTCATATAGTTTACAAAATAACATCGGTTAAATGGCGACTCCTATTGTGCATACACTGATAAAGCTGATTTTTGAAGTTCATGTCCACTCTTTGCAGCATATCAATCGGTATGTTGGCAATGGCGTCGCGAATGTTGCTCTTGAGGTGAGCTATTACCCATGGTCGATCGACATAAACCAGGGATTTCAAATTGGGCCTCGTCACTGAAAAAAACGACCGCGTCTTCAGGCAGGTTGTCAAGTAACATTTCACATGCATTTTGACGGGCAATAAAATCGCATTCAGTTAATTCTTGAACAACAGCTAATTTATAGGGATGAAATTGAAGGTCTTGACGGAGAATTCGTTAAAGAATAGTGTCAGAAATTCCCAGAGCAGCTGCATGTTTGTGAGTCGAACGCCGGGGAGAACACAGGCCTCACTTTTTCGACATTTTCCGGAGTTCTGGTGGTCCGTTGAAGTCCCTTCCTGGGTTCAGCGACACTCCTGAATTGAGTTAATCCACGATAGAATCGAATTACGGGCAGGAACGGGTCTGTGAGGAGGAGTTTCAAAGCGAGTGCGGTTGGCACGTTGCGTAGCAAGTGAGCGACCGTTAGAAAAGAAACTCTCGACGGCGAAGGCCCGCTGTTCTCTAGACAAGAGCATGATGGTAAGTAACTAGATGGGAAAAAAAAACTTGGGGATTTTTCCCTCTAGTAGCATTACTTTTTACTCCTTTACCTACCCAACTCACCGCTCTGAATTTTTTTCAAATAAGTAAGTTTATCTGGCGCACCCTGTATATTTATATAAAATCAGAACAATTTGTTCTAATCTAGGTTGAAATATTTAATATTTACACAACAGTCGAAGGTTAAAGCTTTATCGTATTCTCCATAATGAAGGTTTATCGTATTCTCCGTCACTTATTGACTCGTCTTCGTACAGAACACACGCGTTTTACACACAAACATTAATTGTTAGGAAACGAAGCACCGATTTGTCCGACTTGTCGTGTACACTTTACCGTTTTACACATTTTTATTCAATGCCCCTCCTTTAATCATTATCGCAATCAATTGTTTTCTTCGTCTCCAACATTGACACTACAAGATTTAGTAGATGAATATCCCCATAAAAATATTTTTAACTTCTTAAAAATCATTGGATTTTATAATTCTATTTGAATTTTATTGCCTTTTTAAATCCCTTTGAGATATTTTCTTGTTTTAACTTTCAATTAATCAAATGTTACATTTTAAAACAGTGATTAGAAAAATTTGCTTTTTATCTCAATTTTAACACATTGTTTAAAAGATTTAAACCATATGTCTGGCGCAGTTTAGCCGAGATATGGCTCTTGCGCCAATAAAACCCAATGAACAACAACAACCGTCACTTATGAAGGTTTATCGTGTTCTCCGGAGAAAGATCATCACAAGAACACTAACACGGTGTGAGTCAGCACGGCTACTCAAGGGTGGAGCTTAAAATGCAGCAGTCCGCAATAAAAAAAAATCTCTTCTCTTAAAGGAAACCCCTCACTTTATTGCTTCCAGGCTCCGATCATTTCACATTTGTCCACGTAAGCCCTCTATCGCCCAATCGCTCTACAAAAATTTCCCTCATTTGTGGCTCCAGCCTGGAGTGGGAAATAACCCTCAATAATGCGTCCTTGCTACTGACCGCCCGGGAACACGTGTCAAAGATAGTCCCCTCACAGTGGAAAAATATTTGGCATCCAAATAGTCCGACACTCCTTTCCCTTGAAGATTCGATAGGTTCCTCCCAAACAATGAATCCCATGTGTGGTCCTTCAGCCGACACCATCAATGACCAGATGTGATGACACTCGTTGATAAGAAGATCTTCCATCTAGCAATATGGAGGCATTTAACAATGAAGAATTTTAACAGGTGTGACATAGCTGCCTGTAAATGTCGAATGTCGTGAATGGGACAAAGGAGTGCTACAGCACTAATATAATAATTACAAAAATGAAACAGCTAAAATGGATGAAATTCGATGCACAGATTTAACATCTAGGAATATTGTAGAATACTTTTCAAATTTAATACTTAGGAATAATTGTAGATACTGAACAAATGTAGAACTAAAATCCATCAAAGCTTTGAGAGTCTGCCGGTCTGTACCTCCACAGGCAAATAAACGCGAAAACTCAAAAAATCAATGACAAATTTATGAAATTTAATGCATCATTTTGTGACTGCAATTACAGCTCTATAAATTTTGGATTTAACCAATCGGTAAAAATCAAAATCAAATTCAATTTTTTTTTTGTATTATTAATGACAGGTCATCAAAAAAATCGTTAAAGATCATATGATCAATTCAATGGAAATGTTAGATTCACGCCAAAGAAAGATATTTCTTAGCAATTTTTTGCCAATTGCATGCAAAACATTAGTGATTTTAATCAAACAAACACGATTTTTGGCTAGGATAGGAGTAAATGATACCTTTATTAGAAATAATGTGAGAAAAATCTGGGTATATCACTCCCGCTGATTAATTATTTTTTTGGAAAGTAAAGAAATTTAAACTAACGATTTTAATATATCATATTTTGAATAAATGTAACTCAATAAAATTCATTTACTATTCTATGTTGTACGAAATAATAGAAGAACTAATAAATTTTACATGAAATGCTTTCATCTTAATATCCATTTTAATATCAGATTCATGGTGGCTTATAAAAGTGACTTCGCACTTGAGCCATAAACTGGCTTTCAACGCTCACTTCAGTCACTTCCTGTCCGTTGACCGATGCAGTATGGACTTTTATCGACAGCGAAGGAGGTTCAACTGTCACACAAGTGCCCATCACTCTGCTCCACCATATTGTCTGCCAAACGATATCTATCGGCAGAAGTTCAATATCGTCTGCTCCGTTCGATAAGCATCTGCGAAGGGGCACACATCCAATACATGCGAACGATTCGGTGACCTCTAGAATGAGATAAAAGGAGTGGATAGCGCTTGGACACACACAGGCGTATGCCAATACCGGTGGATTATTTGTAACTCTAATAGAACATTCGTGCTACGGTCTGTTGCATTTCGACCTTGGAGGTGCAGAAACAATATTAGAACATGCAGGTTAAATAGTTTAAAATGATAGGAACGTTTATGTTCAAGTCTGTGATACAGCCACAGTAAAAAGTTGAAAATGAATTTACTGTCATACCATATATGTATACTGATAAGAATTGCTAGGTTATAGTAGTGACGGTTGGTCAACGCCGAAGCTTGAATCGGTTCAAAATTGTTTCGGTGGAACTGTTTTCGCTGTTTCTTCTTACGCTTGAACATGTTTGACCAATGTTCAAATCCGGTAGAGGAGAACTTGCATTAATAAAATGTAAAAATATATGTAAGATATAAAGTTTAATAAAATGTAAAAGTATATGTAAGATATAAAGTTTAAAAAAATGTAAAAGTATATGTAAGATATAAAGTTTAAAAAAATATAAAAGTATATGTAAGATATAAAGTTTAAAAAAATGTAAAAGTATATGTAAGATATAAAGTTTAATATAGTAAAAAAGTATATGTAAGGTATAGATAAAATCTATGCAATAGTTGTCAGAAAAATTCGACGAGATTTTGACAAATCTTTTCTTTCCTCCGGGAGTCTGAAAAGCGCATTTTTTGAGTTATTTTGTCTGCGAACAAAATAATTATTAAAAAAAATTCAGTTACAGTCGAAACAATTTAAATGATATCTTTGCAACAATTTTTTTTATTTATTTCAACATTTATATGAAACACATTTTTATGAAGTTTATTTATCTATCTGCGTATAAATTAATATATAATGTCGAGACACAGAGTTCCAGACTGGTAAATTTGGTTACAAAATTTTAATATCTAAAATGATGATCCACATCAAATGTAGAATCAAATTTGGAAAAAGGGATTGGCCACATATCAGTATGTACATTCGCATGCATGTAAAACGGGTGACTCAAATATTAATAAACTGACGGAGTATTTATATGAATGAAATTTTTTGCATGATATTGTTACTGTAATTTTGCTGTGGCGAGATTCCGATATCAATCCATTAGAAAAAAGAAAGGGAATCAATATTCTTGCTCTATTTTCTTCATTATGGAACAAACACAGAACGCTATATATTGATTCATATCCCTCGGAAACCGGCAGGAAAAAATTATACACATCCTAATTTTCCCTCTTCCACTCTTACTTTCAAGGGAAACAGATTTATACAGAAAACGCTCTTTATTCGCGGGGTATATGTTCCATAAATGTACCGCGAATGCAGAAACCGTGAATACGGAATGGTAATTTATACGGGATTATAGGGGATACGTTCCTAGGTGACAAATATATATATAAGAAAATCAATTTAATTGAAGTTTTTGAGCCTTTTGATTAATTATCTTAAAGCTTAGGTATGGTTTGAAGAATTTTGTAATTTTCTCTTGCTTGGTAGTTTTTAAAAGCTCGTTGAATTCACACTGATACGTAGCAGTCGCATTAGCAATTTGCCTCTTTAAAATAAGACTTCGTTTCACAAACGGATCAATGTTCATATAGAAATCGCAAAGCTCATTTGCCATTCTTAAACCTTCACTAAGATATTTCAAATTAAATGTCACGTTTCCAATGCTTGTTGAAGCCTCTTCTTCAATGGGTTGTGAATTTATTTCCTCCAAGTCGGTTTCAGCAAAATCTTCATCTTGCGAATTCAAGCAATTCCTGAATGTCACTTAATTCTATCTGTTCGAATCCATCTCGTCCCTTTCCATTCACGATTTCGGCTATGTTTGCAGTCAAAGCTTGAACTTGCACAGATTCTTCGTCATTTTCCGCCGTCACAGCAGGCCACAGTTTTTTCCATCATGACTTCAATGTGTGTGGCTTCAGTTCTTCCAATGATTCTTTTATGTTTACGATGCATTTTGCTATTCAAATTTCTTCCAGTATTCCATAACATTCATATCAGGATTACATCCATATTATCCAATATGATTTTGAAGGTTCGTCTAATGTAATAGAGCTTTAAAGGCCTGGATTATTTCTTTGTCCATAGGTTGAAGTAAAACCGTCGTGTTGGGAGGTAAAAACGTCACTTTTATGTTTGGATGCATATTTTCAAGTTCGCTAGGATGACCTGGTGCATTGTCCAAAACAAGAAGTGCTTTAAAGTCTAAATTCTGTTTTTTAAAATAAGTTTCAACTTCAGAAACAAAACAATTCCGGAACCAGTCTCAAAAAATAGCGCTTGTAACCCACGCTTTCTTAATAGCACGCCAAAACACTGACAGGTTGAATAAAGAAACCGCGAATAAAGAAATTTTTAGCATCGAATATAGGAATTGGGCAGCATTTTTTCAATCCGCGAATAGCGACAGCGCGAATAAGGAGCTTTTACTGTATAAAGTAAAGACAACGCTGGGTGAGCTTGTCTAGTAGACCATTGATTTCGTGTCCCTTGGGTTGCGAGTTCGATATCCGCCGGCCGAAGACCTTCGTGTATGTGGTGGTGGCTGGCGCACGTACAAATCTGACGTGGACACAAAGTCCTCCATCTCGAGAGTAATACCACTGATGGTATTGGTTCAGATGTAATCACTCTCTAATCCAGGTCTAAATTACGATCTGTGGATGAGTGAATGAAGTCCGCCCTGTAAAAAGGGTTGTGACGCGCGTGTAGGTAAGTCGTACTCTTGGCCCTAGAAGGCGCAACTGAAAATGAACAAGGGATGCATGATTCAGATTAAATCAAAATGGTTCTTTAGTAAGCGGGCTTATCAAAGTGCCATTAGGAACAACAACAATTAAAAGGAGAAGAATAAAAATTCCATAGTATGTAGGAAAGTAAAAAAAAAAAAACTTCTGATATTTTCAATCAATTTTTTAGCTCAGGAAAGGATGTGAAAATGTAATTTGTTAAATATATGAAAGTTCATAATATTTTTTTTTTCATATCGTTATAATAATAATTATTTATATATATCTTTTTATTTCATATCGTTATAATAATAATATATCATAAAAAAATTTCTTATGTTCTTACTTATGGCACTTTAGAAGCCCGCTGACAGAAAGCTGTCAGCCATTTAAGCTTAAATTAGGGTCCCTTGTTTTTTCAGAAGCGCCAACTAGGGCCAAGAGTGCGATTTAGCTACTTCATGCCTCACATTCGCTCGCACAATCCCGTTTGATGTTCACACTACTCACAGATAGAATACAGAATAACAATCATACCCGAACAGAGACTTGAACCCGGGACCCCCAGACCACATGGAAGATACGCTACTCCTATGCCAGGAAGCTGGCTTTATATATATATATATATTCATATCTAATGGGCCGCGGTAGCCTGGTTGATAGAGTGTCAGTCTCGTAACCGAAAGGTCGCGTGTTCTGTCCTCGTCTTGGCCAAAGACCTCCGTGTTGGCTAATGGCAGTTGGGGCACGTTAAATATGTCGAGACTGCAAAGTCTGACCAAGTTCCCATAACAAAACGATACCTCTGGGGGTACTGAATCAGGGATGAGTCGGTCTCTGATTTGGATCTAAATTCCGACTTGCGGATGGATGAATGAGTGTATGAATGAATTCGACCACCCCCTAAAAAGGGTTGTGTCGTGTGTGTGAGCTAGAAGTCGGACTTCTGCCCTCTGGGTGCTCAGGGGTCTTTACCCTCAGAAGCTACTGCACCTCCTTTCCGTGAAAAACACGGACACGACAACAACAACATTCATATCTAATAATAAAAATTGAACCTTGTTTATAAAAATCTGCAATTAAATAATGTATTCAAAAATTATTTGCGTATCTTTTTGAAAAGCATCAAATGAAATTCAGATTAATTGCGTTTTTTTGGTGGCAGTACAAAACAAAAGCAAAACTTACTAGCAGCAAGTGAGAAAAGGCAAAGAAAAGCATGTCCAAGGAGTACAAATAAACTTTAGTTGAAAATAGGGGGGGGGGCTAAAAACATCATTTGGCCACGCGCGTAACCAAAGCTGTGAGAAATGCAGCTATGGGACTTTTAATTTAAAATTATCACCTTTGATTTTAATGCAGCCCCGTTCTGTGTTTCTCCTACCAATTGATTCGTTTTCTCTCATCTGTTCTCTTCTTTTTCCTTTCTTTTTTTTAATCATCGAAATATCACATTGGAAAATAAACAAAATAAGGTTACAAACAAATTTTGAAAATAAATCCCTGGAATTCTGAGAATAGGTATCTATAATGGGTAAACCGCTATTGGGTTCTAGATTACGATTTTTTTAAATTATATATCTTGTTCACCAGTAGAGATTGCGAAAATAATCAATTGTTTATGTATGATTCTTCAAGATTAAAAAATATATAAATTACTACGAAAAGGATTAAACCCACACACACAAAAAAGTGTGAGTATTCTCCTTTCGACTTATTCACATATTTCTATAATATAGCGTGTTTGATGTCGTATAAGGGCCGCGGTGGCATGGTGGTTCGGAACCGGAGGGTTTCAGGTTCGAGACTCAATTCTACTGAAGAACCGTCATGTGAGGGTTTCTCTTGCACGTTCAATCTGTCAGGCCAAACGTCCTTCCTATGATGTGGTGCGGTGTGGAGAGGAGGGTGCCACTTCAGGTGTCGTCCTCGTCATCTGACCGTGGTTCAAAATGACGAGGTCCGTCCCAAAATAGCCCTCGTGTTGCTTTACAATGGACGTTAATGTAACTAAACTAAAATTGATGTCGTGTTAAGAAGATAATAAATTGTGTATGTCTTTTTGATCGACAGTGTCTATTATTTGATACGAATTTACTGTTTTTTATAAGAGATCTAATTACAAAATTCCATTTAGCATTTTATTTTTTAATACGCAGACAGTATCTTTTGATGAATTTATATCAAAAACTAGATTGATACTCTTAGACAATCCACCTTTTAACGAACAAAATTTTAAAGGAATCTGTAATTTTCGTGCAAAAATAACATACTGAAATCATTGTTCTCTAATTTATTTCATTTTTCAATTATCGCTTTTACATAGTTGAGACATTAGAGAATCAGTCCTATTCGTTGACGCTTGAGTTGAACCTAAAATTGTGGCAATAAAATATTTTTCATCTAGATTATTGCATCTTTGATCATTCAGATGGGCAGACTGACTTCCCTTTGATAAATTTCAATATTTTGATAGAAATTAACACTTTCGATGTCTGGACGCAAATCTGAAGATATATAAACAGAAATAATAATTTTTTTTAAAAAAAACATCGTTCTTAGAACTTAATGAGATATTGAATAAAGAGCAAAAGCAAACAAAACTAGGAATGAAACTTTTCGATAGTTATCATACTTCTTATACGAGAAAGTAGTTATAAAATCAATTCAAATTCGCATCAAATGAACTGAATTAATTTAATTGGGTAAATACATCGTAGATCTTCAAGTGCGAAAGACATGGAACAGAAGATTCAATAAAATTCACAAACGTCATTCATCATATGACTTTGACGTAATGTGAATTGCTTCCATTCAGAAAAGTAATTTTGATTAAAAACACTTCATTAAAATGTTTTACATATATCTATTTCGTTAAATAAATTTTTATTAATAATTTTTATTTTTTATTTTACGCTTCTCCTTATGTAAATATTTGGGATCAGGATTTTTTAATGACTGGGAACTCAAATTTATTTTTTATCTCAAATGAGATCACGAAAAGAAAAATAAGAAAGAGTAGTCTCCCTGAAAATTTCTCGCATACTTTTTAATAAATGTATTCATATGTACTTTTATCAAATGCAAATCCGTGGTTCATTTTACCCTTTTTAATACCTTAAACTAAATTAAAAATAAAATCATTTTTAATAAAGAATTAAAATGATTCTTTGTAATCAACTACATGTTGAATTTTGATAATAGCAATTGATGGGGGGTGGTAAATTGATAAAATTTAATATCTGCCTTTACATAAGGAGGACAATTAAAACTGCAAATGACGTCGTTGTGCCGATTGTTTTCAATGAATTTCTTTATTCTATCTAATCGATAATGAGCGCAATCTGTTCTCAATGATATAAATGCGGCGATCTTAGTGATATATTAATATTCTGATCTTAAAAATATAAATATTGTGTTGGTGATTCTAATCCAAATTGGACTGGTGTAGCTGGTTAAGAATACCACTCACGATAAAAGGAAATTGAGGCTCGTCGGTCTAAGTGACGAAATATTTAGATAACACCAAAGGTAAGAATCTTTCACTTGAATAAATGGGATGTAGGTTATCTGCTTGAAACACTTTCATAGAAAAATAGCTTCGTGGCGACCAATACTTTTTTGAGGGGCTGGTCGTGCCAGAGTCCTGGTATAGAGGTAGCGTGTCTTCCCCGTTTTTCGGTTAATAATTCTGTTAATTAAATTTCGGTTAATAACTCTGTTAATTAAGGTGAAATTCTTGTCTCTGAAACATTGTACGTTATATTCTTTTTTTATTGAATGCATTGGCGTTCTGTGCTAGAGGTAGCGTGTCTTCCCCATGATCTGAGAGTCCCGGTTCGGACACGGTTGTTCTCTGTTCTATCTGTAAGTTGCATGAACGAGCCCCCTGTAAAAAGGGCTGTGCAAGCGAATGTGAAGTCTGAAAGTAGTCAGGTCGTACTCTTGGCTTTTTATTTTCTTTTACAAGCTATTTCTTCCATTTTATCTTTTACATTTATTAAACGCTGATGCCCTGGCGTAAGGGTAGCTTGTCTCCTTCTTTAGGCATGGTTGTTATTCTGCGTTCAATCTGTGAGTTGTGTGAATGTACTCCCCTGTAAAAAGGGATTGTGCAAGCGAATGTGAAGCATGAAGTAGCTTGGTCGTACTTTTTGCCCTTGTTGGCACTACTGAACAAACAAGAGAAGCTTATTTCGGCTTAAATCGCTGACAGCTTTCTGTCAGCGGTGCCATAAGTAACAACAACTGGGTTGATCATTTTACCAGTATTTGAATTTTGTTGGTTAGGAGCACAACTTGGATATGAGTCAGAATCTTCTTCTTCTGAGCAATGTATTTCAATTTGCCACACAGTGTATCGAGCTTTTTCTTCAACATTTACTCAGCGTTAGAATCGAATGGTTTATCCATTGCAAAAATAAATATTTCCGAATGGTGAATTTTAGTCCAATTAAACTTGACCCAACATTTTACCGTTTAAATAGGCTAATTAATAATGGGAGATGTGTGACCTAAAGGGCGCCAAAATTTTAATTATGTCAGGATAGACAATTAAAATTAATAAATCATGCCACTTTAGTTAAAAATACATTTAATGACATTAAAGGACATGATTTACAAGGGGACAAAACATTTAACATGTATGCATAAAAATAATACTCGGGGATTACATCATGCTTTACGTTCGCTTCCAAGGCATGGACTGATTGTTCATGGTAACGGCCGATAGAGGGCAGAGGGAACAGTTACGGTTACAGTTGTAATTATTCAAGGAATTGTTTAAGTTATAATATTGCCTAGTTGTAATTAATTAATCCAAAGAAAAACGATACCTAAAAATTGTCTTTTGTTAAATTAAAGGAGACAGAGTGATTCTGCTGTGTAGCCGTCAGCACATGCCAGAATTATTGGACATTTCCTTTAGCTAGGGGACTTTTCCCTTCAGTTGTCTTCTTGCTCATCTACCCAAGTTCATAATCAGTAGGCCCTTCTCAAAAAAAATTAAGGTTGCTTCTGAAAGAGTTGTTTATAAAATAAACTTAACTAAGCTTTGAAACAGAAATGATGACATATGATATATCCATATCTTAGCCTACAAAACTGTTAGCTAACATAATTGCATTTAGATTGGCAGTCACATGACCTATGAGTTGACTATGTTTCTATTCCAATCCAAAGACATTATATTGACCTTCAAACTTTTTAAAGTCACAAACGTTAACGTGTAATTAAGGTTTGTATCAGTTGTTTATTTTGGACTGAAATAACTCGCTTGCGAAATGAAGTTTTCAGCATAATTCAGATTCTGATTTCTAAATATTCAATACATTTGCCTAGTGATGAGGTCTCAATTTCTTAACACGTCATTACGAAGCCCTATTTCACTACAGAACCGCCTTATAGATTTACGTTAAATCCATCAGAATCTATTCTCGAACTGGAGGTGGATATTAGTGTAAAGATGTCTGCCCAAGCACCATTGACTGAAACTACGAAGTCCAGTCTGAGAGAAGCTCTTATGTTTCTTCAAATTGCCTAAACCTAAACTAATCCATATATTCAATAAAAATTATTCTGTTGAAAGCATCATTCTACTCATATGTATTCTGCAAAAGTAGGAAAAACGAGCCACAAGTATGTTTTTGGTAACTAAGTCAGCTTTTCAAAGGATTGTCAGATGAATATTAAATTTACGTCAAAATTTGCGTTCTATTCATGATTATTATTTCATCTCAAAAACATAGAAGGCAATAGTATATTTCATTAATTTACAACAAAATAGTATGTTCTATTTCTATAAATAATTTTTAAAAAAAATATTGTTAATAAAACTTCTCATCACACCCAGTTTAACAACATACTTAGCTATAATTAAAAATTATAAGCAAAACAAAATCTATTTTAGAAATTTTACTTTTGATATTCAGAAGGAAAAAAATCTATGTCAAAAAGCAATTACTATATGTTTTGCAACAAATCTTCATCCTGTAAACAGAGAATTAAAATTTACATCTTTCAAAATACACAATGTTTAAGGCTTATTTTAATAACATTCCTCGTTTCAAAGTGTGATTATGAAGAGAATTCAGAAATAACAACCACTCATTATAAGAAAATAGAGCTCCAAATGATAGCTACAAGTAATTCAATTGAGCGGAATTTATCCGATTCGGAGATAATTGGGAAAATGTAGAGGTAAAAAAAAACAGCTCATCCCTAAAAACAACAGAGCCGCCTGCGAAAATTAGTCACACTTAATAAGCGAACGTGGAAATGTATGTTTCCGCCAAAGTAAATAGTGCGAAGTAATGACTAGACATCACTTGCTGCTTTGATTCGGGAATTAACCGGAAAGAAATACAATTAGGATTTTCCTGCTGAAAAAATAAATTCTGGAATTCGATTTGCGTTTATTTTTGTTTGTGAGCAGAAAATTATTTTAAATGATATTGTTCTGAGCCATTAGTTAAATGCAGCTTTATCGCTTGACTAAAACTTCTAATCTAATCAACACGGAAAAAGAATTGAAGGCTTTAAAGTTATTTTTAAAGAAATAAATGCTAGATTTATTTCTTCTTAGGTATAAATGTATTAATTATGAGATTAATATTTAATTTAAGTTTAGAATGAAGTAAATATATTCCATTTAAGATTTTATCCATTATCTGTTTATTTTCTTTAGAGAATTGAAATTTAATAATCGGAACAATCTATTATTTCTTATAAATTTTAATCTTTTAAGTTTTCTAACATCTGAATAAATTGAAATGTAGAGTTCCTTTTATTTCAGTTATATTTGTTTATGATCGTTTTTCGCCCTCCATTACTTGATAAAAACAATTGAAAAAATAATACTCAACATATTTAAGCAAACTTTTTTTTTGCGACTACGTCTTAATTTAATACGCAATTTACTCAAGATTTCTGCTATTATCATTCGAGAACATGATGATGTTATGTTTTGAGGTTTTCTTGAAGCCTTAAAATGCGTAGGCAACAAATTGGCGATTTATCGCTTTTAAGGCATTCACTTTTCGTTTTTAGGATTATTAAAAAATAATGAAGAAGGTAGCACATTTGGTGATTTATCGCCAACAAAAGTTACAGCTTGATTTCCAAATGATTCATTCGCTGAATTTTTACGAACTGTCTTAGTAATTAATTTAAGACATTAACCAGTTTAAACCGGTTTGAAACAATCACGAGACTATCAGTTTAAGTATGCATCAACATTTATAAAAACAATAGTTTTTTTTTCCCCATCTCAAAATCGGTTGACTTCCAAAACTGTGTTTGCCAGTTAGAAAAATAGAAGATTGAAGATGAAAGTTTAAAAAAATTATTAAACTTAACTATATCATATATATAGAGAGAAAGAGAGGGATAGGGACCTATCGGAAAGCCCCGTCATTGTTTCAAACCGGTTTAAACTAGTTATTGACTTAAATTAATTGAGACAAATAAGGACTTTAAAAAATAATTATGTTCTCACATGATAACTTGAAATCTGGGGTCATAGATTTCATTTTTACTTTTTATATCATTAGTTTAAAAGATATCTCTGACATAATAATATCCGCATTTTTTACATAAATTACCTGTTAATTAATTATTATACAACTAATATAATTTATTTATTTTTTCTCTTCTGTGTAAAAAAAAAGAAGAATTGGTAGTATATATGATTAACTTCTGCTTAACTACAGGGTGTCCCAAATTAAAGTTACGTACCGCTGTAACTATTATCCGAAAATTCTGAAATTTTGGGTACGCCTTAATCAAAGGATGGGAAAAACATTTTGCAAAAAAAAATTGGTTCCAAATGTCACCACTAGAGGGCGGATTCATGTAAAGCGGGTGTGTCCAACGCGATAGATCCAGAAGGTTTCAGGTTCGAGGCTCGATTCCCCCGAAGAACCGTCGTGTGAGGGGGTCTCTTGCACGTTAAATCTGTCAGGCCAAACGTCCTCCCACTGGTGTGGTGTGGAGAGGGGGTGCCAGTTCAGATGTCGTCCTCGTCATCTGATCTTGGTTCAAAATGACGAGGTTCGTCCCAAAGTAGTCCTCGTGTTGCTTTAAACGGGACGTTAATATAACTAAACTAAACTAAACAACAAAATTATGTGTTGAATATTTTTACTTTAATTTTGTTAATTCGAGACAAGTCTTTTGCTGATACCCCTTCATAATATTTAGCACATAATTATGATAAATGCAGTCTTAAAGTTGAATATATTATATCATTTAATTTGAGAACAGATATTTATATATACAGTTCTTATTGTTGTCTGGTGTTTATTTTGGAAAGATCTTTAATATTGCTTTGAACAAATATACTGTTTATAATTGGGTACATTGTGCAAGTGGTGTTCAAATGCAAAGGTACGAAACATCGCGATAACCTAACCTTAACATATTTGTCTATGTCGCTATAGTAGAACGAAGCGAGACATCTAGGGGTGCGATTGGAATCACTGGCGTAAGTTAGAGCATGCGCAGGAGAGATCAAAGAGTTTTGTAAATAACGCTGTCCAATTACTCCTCGAGTACTGAAGAACCATTCACTCCGATGTGTTCTGTGAGACACTCCAAAGACTACTCAAGTCCATCAAGAACAAAAGACCGGGGCTACTCACAGAGGGTATGGTAGCTCCGTGATAACGCGCATCTACTCGTCTCCAGGGTCACACATGCAGAACTGGCTGAATTCAAGTGGGAGCAGCTCGACCATCCACCCTACAGCCCGGACATATCACCCTGTGATTTTCATGAGTTTTGTTTCCCAAAAAACCGTCTGTAAAGGCGTGTCAACTCGGACGACATTGCACTGGGACTCGTCATGGCCCCAGGAATTCTTTGAAACAAGAAATAGTTTATCAATGGGATCGTTGTGCTCAAGCTCTATAGTGTGTACTCTGAATAATGTTTTTATTCATACCACAGTGCCATTTCATACCTTTTCATTTGAATGCATTTTTTGGATTTAATTGGCACAAGAGCCACGATGTTGACTTGATTCATTAAACTGTATTTTTTTTTTTCAAGATTAAAATATAAAATTTCAGCTAAAAACACAACGTAAAAACTTCTGAAAAAGATGAAGAATACTTAAATGGGTTGATAAAAACCTACTGGATTTGAAAAGTGCAAAAATTTGAACACCTCTTGTTAATAATGTGGTAGATTGCAAATTGTTGTAACTTCATTTTTTTAAATTAAAATACCTTAGATTTTTTTTTATTGTTTATTCACTCTAAACTTTAATTTTAGACTTTTCAGCATTTATTTATTTGATGAATAGCTGAAAAATAATCCTTTATAGAGAAATTTAAATAGGATTACTTTTCATTTAACATGGGGTTTTTCAGCTAAATATTTCGTTAATCCTATTTTTAGGATTTAAAAAAAAACTGCTAGTTTATGCGAACAAATATGTTTGTTAATATCTTTTTAATCTTTCATCTAATCTTTTAAGTTTGAATAATAATTTGGTTCTCAGTTATATATCCATGAATTCAATTCAATGCTCAGTTTTTTCAAATTATTACATTTGTCTAAAAATAAATGTCAGAAGCCCAAGGTTTATTTATAAACAGCAGGAAAACAATCTTTCTACAAATATTAATTCAAAAAATGTATCACCAAAAAATAGCATGTTAATTTATATGTTCCTCTAAATTTTAAAAAATCATACTTAAAAAAAGATAAATATGACATTGAATTCTCAACAATCATTTTTGTAAACAAATGTTATTAAAGTAAACAGTAATAATTAATAAGTAGGTAAAAGAAAAGTGCAAAAAAGTTTATTCTAAACAAGCAGTTTCCAAAAAATCCTTGAACAAGTAACATAACAGCTTATGAATCATGGCTGAACTTTATTCCTACTTCATCGTTTGTTCAGCTTTAATTGAGATTGCTGTTTATGGAACATAATTATACACCGGGGGAGCATTTTTTTAAAGTTTCTAACCAACAGTTGAGTAAACAGATTGAACAAAAACCTGCGTCCCTGAGTTTTTGATCGACTGCATCACCTGTCACAGTCTTTGAACAAGCCCACTTAATGTGTTTCCTACAGAATAAATTGTAAATAGCGCACTCTATACGGAGATTTAGAAGTCATTATGCAGTGCTTTTGCAGTCCGAGAGTCTGACTGCCAGGTATTACCGAAATTTTATCAAGTATATTTCGAAACTGATTATTAAATATTATTTTATCTGAATTTACATTTTTTCTTAAAAATGTATCTGAAAACCCATATATATAAATGAAAATTTTGATAATTTTTCGTATTATTTTTAAGTAACCGTTGCCATTTTTATTATAAAATGATGACATACGAAATCGTGCGCCTTTGTAAAATTCACATAATTTTTGTTAAATAACCGTTATAAATACAAAAACTAAATGCCAAAATTGCCTTGTGGTTTAAATAAAAATCACATTTCTATTCTTCAGAAGCTATTTTAATAACGTCATAATTCCTTAAGAATATATATATATATATTCTTTTTGCAAAAATATTTTACCTTTATTTTATGAAATGATTGCTCGTGTTATTTAGTTATTCAAATTGTTAAAATTGTTTTTCTATTATTCATTGACAATTTGCATTTCTTCAAATTCTTTCTTCTCTCTATTCTTGACGTAATTTGATAGGCAGCTGCAAACGATTTTAAAAAGCTGTTAAACGTAAACAGAGTTCCTTGTATAGTATTTTATTTTTTTATAAACCTTTGTTCGTTTAAGTATATATTTTTTTCTTAAAAAATACTTATTTTTAAATATAATTTCAAAACTGTAACTATTTTTTGTACTTTATTTCAGGTAAGTGAATATGGACATTCAAAGATCAAAATAATCCCTTTGTATTCACAGGTAAAGAATAATTTTTTGTATTGTTTAAAAGTTTTACTTTATAAAATGGATTTATTTATTATTATTCCGTACATAATAGCCTTTATAGCATATATTCATTTATTTCAAATGCTATTTCAACAGAGTTTTTACTTCTGCTATTATCAGATGGAAAATATATTTAAACTAGAAAAGATGATCGCTGAGTTTAATTTAAAGGCGACAAGCTGTAAAAAAGAGTTTGTATACATTATTTTTTCCACATTTGGTCAAACCTTTTTCTTTTAAAATTGCAGAAACTATAAACTAAAAGTAATTGTAACTTTTTAAATTCTTAATAAAACCAGTCCAGAAAATCCGTCCTTTACTATAAAAAATTACTGTAAAAAAGTATTATGGTCCATGGTTGTTTCGATGCATTGTAAAGACAATTATAATACTAGTGACCTGTTGTGTTGATAAATTTCAATGTGAGCTCCCACGGTATCTCGAAAAATGCTTCCCAAACTGACTTTGAATAGTAATAAGCAAATTGAATTCATGGAACCAAAGAATACAGAACTTTTTCCTTCGATGACATCATTTTGATATTATTCGAATGTAAAATTTTGAAAGTGGCTGAAATACCTATTGTACTACAATTTAAAAATCCAGTTGTTTTAAAGTAAATATTTCATTGATTATATTATTATTTTACTACATTTTTTATGTTTTTGAAATCAGGAAAACATTCCATGAGCAGCCTGGAGTTTTTTATAATAGTGCCCAAACTACGTGTCCTACCTCTTCTCTTTGCTCCATCACAAAGCAGAGACAAGAGTTCTGTAGTAGATTTACTTAAAAGCCCTACAAGCTACAGCTTGCCTCACTTCTAAAAAGTTTTGAAAGAGCGATTCTGTTATTTACATTAAATGCGACATCTAAATGCTGTATAAAAACTTCCTATCTCAAATAGCTTAGTGCTTCTTCAAGTCTCAAAATCCGACATTGCCAAGAATAGACTGCCCTCTGACTCCAGCTTTATTGGGAGTAAATGACTCTATCACTTAAAAATCGGCCCTAAAGTAACCGTTGACTTCAAAACACAAAGATATTCATGATTCTGAACAATTTGTGTTTTAAAAACACAGTTGCACTGCACAGAACTTTCTTATACGAGCGTATCAATTTCTTCCAAGCACTATAAAATCGCTCTGTAACTTTTAGAATTCGATGTAATAATACGCCAGGTTGCTCTTATTACATCGCCAAGTACAGTAAAGTTACTGACTATGAGTACCAAATAGACTCTGGCTATAGTTTATTTCTTGCTCCACATAAAAGAGTCCCAAAATTTGTCCACCTGGGACTTAATCACCGTTTACCCAAATGAGTCAGAGCATTTAAAAGCTCCAACAGATGCTGCTCCCTCAGTGAGACATCCTCTTTCGTTGAAAATTCGAGAGTGATGTGTGCGATTGTGATCGATTTGTGTGCGAAGTCACCTTCTGGTCACCCTGCTCCCCCATCTGCCATAATGGACCAATTTTCTTGTTTATGTAAGCGTGACCACCATCAAAGGATGAGCGCGTCTTAACAGATTCGAGCACTTCATCTGTGATTCCTATCTGGACCGAGGAAAACTGTTCCTTGTATGCCAGACCTTATCTGAGTGGCAACAAGTGGCCGTTGAGCAGCATTCAAGAGGGTTTTTGGTTTTCGTGATCGCTTTTTAGTCTTTGGGTTGGAAATTTCGGGTAGAGTCGATTCATCAGGATTTCACGGGTCACAGGAAAGGTCAACTTAGTACTGCATACGCAGTAAAAACATTGGAGGTAATTGAGTAAAAATGGCGTGACACAGTTACAAATAAAATTCAGTTATTCTTTCTGGAAAACTGATTTATTTCGATGACACATGCCAGCGGCTCATATTTTGAATCATTTATGAAACGTCTTAAATTGAGTCTATTATTGACCTTGGATAGCACTTAAGATACTGCATGCGGCACAATAGCAAGGCCCTGTAACGGTAGGGGTGATGCAATCTATAAGGCATCCTTTAAAAAAAATAAACTATAATGCATTCTAAAATAATTGTATTTAAATTTCCCTTTGATAATTAATTTTGAACAACCTAATAATCAACGATTATAAAATAACAACTACATTTTCCACTTGTTGCAGATGAAATCAACAAAGAAACTGTAACAATGCAGCTTTTATTTTGAATCAATTTTTTTAAAAAATAATTTAAAAAAAAACTTAATGGCACGACAGCCCATGTGGACCAAGGTCTACAATGCCATATCTACTTGGTTGACAGAGGACCCTGGGATGTAAGGCCTTCCCGGTTAGGTGGTCAGCTTAATGCGGAACCCCTCAGTGTTTGGTTTCCAAGCATGCTTGGTCTTTAGTTTATCGACCCCCTGAAAGGCTGAATTGCATACATGGTATAACGCAAAGGAGAAATTTTTGGAATATCTCTGATTCAAACTAATAATAAGATTTTCAGCTGTTTAAGAAATTTTGGAGGACTTAACAAGATAAAACAACGGGAGCATTTTCTCTAGAACCCTTCTACACATAATGGCTCAATATGATGTTGTCTACTAATTTCTCAAAACTTTTTGGACTCTTGAGATAAATTTCCAAAAATTTCACATCATCGCCAACCATCTTGGTATCAATAGAACTTGGCAATCATGGAGTAGTCTGAAAATCACCTTGAATACCTGTTATTTTGACGATCATCGCATAATATAAAAATAGCTAAATGAATCCATCATCTTGGTGAAATCTAAAAATCGCCAAATAAACCGTAGAATTCAAATATCTTTGCAAATGATTTAAATTGGAACAACACAATTTTAAATAATCTGAAAATCAAACACATTATCTTGGCGTTATCTGAATATCGCCCAGTAAAGTCGGGAGCCGTAAAAATAAAAAAGTGTCGCTTTCTGTTTATAAAAGTTACATCCCATTGGCGAGTTTTTGGATGGTATTATATTGAATACCGAGGTAAGTTCCCTTCCATCGATTAAGTACGAAATTTGATACATGTTTATACATTTGGTCTTAAGAGAACATACCAAATTTATTTTATCTAAGTCGTTGGTTTATTGGATTAATACATTTATATACATACAAACAGTCAAAACAATAAATGGTGAACCCAAAAAAATATTTGATCTGACATATCTACAACTTTTTCGATAAGACAAGTTACGTTAAATCTGTCGAGGAGTGATGTTTTTCTCCCCCCTACTGACATGGTGTAGATGTTTCAAGATTGGACCATTATTTAAACATTAATTCAAAATAACTCTCGTGTTGCTTCTAAACGGCAAGCTAATCTGACTAAATTCAAACATTGAATCTAATAATCATCTCAAATTAAGCATATAACACAGATCATATTAACATTTATAAAAGTTGCGGTTGTAACGGTGACCAAAAAATTCCAAAGAAACTTTCGCCAAATTATAAAAATATTCTTCTATACTTATAATAAAGCTCAATGTGTGTGTGTGTGTTGGCGCTCTACAGGTCAGACCGTTGGACCTACAGTTACCAAATTTGGTACATGAATACCTTGGAGGATGGGAATGTGCACCTCGGAGCCCTTTTCTCGAATTTGTAATAGAATTTGAATTAATTAAAAATTAAGCGAAATTTCGACGTTTTTCCGCTATAACTTCCGAAAATATTATCGCACAAACATGATTTTTACATCAATTTAAAGATTAAAAAATTAGCTTTCTAATGGTATCAGTGTTTTAATGTATAACTCAAGCTTCTATTTTTAACGAATTTTTAAAGAAATATTTTAGCCATGTTTTTTTAGCGCGTGACTGGATAAAAAAAAAAGAAATACAAAATGTGATATTTTCTTTAAAAAATGCAATTCAAAGGATTCTATGATCGTTAGTAATATTTAAATCATCAATTTAATAAATCATCTTTATTTATAAAGGATTGAATTTATACAGGATATGCCTTCGAATTCCGGTCCAATGGCCAATTTGTAAAATATTATTAATAGGCATATATATTGTTTAATACTATTAATCTGATCTAAATGAATTAAATAATTACATTTTCTGTAGCTTGAGTCAAACAATGCATTTAGGAATTATGAGTTTTAGATTTCTTCATGCTTTGCTCTGTGAGCCATATTTTACAAAATATTTTTATTAATATTTTAAATAAAAGTTGCTACACCAACGAATCTTCTAAATCAATCATTAAAACTAAAGAACTACTTTCTAAACTATTTATAAAACTAAAGAATATTATTAGGAAAACGTGTTCTTTTCGAACTTTCCGTCCATCATCTTAAAGAAAATATTAATTTCAGGCCAATCAATGCCCGGAGTTATTTCAAGGCAAATGAATATGCAATTTGATTGAAAATTTTAGAATGCATTACTCATGGCGAACCAGCTGGTCGCCAAAGGCCGCTAGTAAGTATATAAATCACACGTAAGGTAGTTAGACGATTAAAATCACCAAATTGGCGAAATTTTTTCTTGGTACTTTTTGGTCGTCATTATAATTGACAAGTACCAAATACGCATGCCTTATAGATAAAAGGCTATTAAAGAAAGCTTGTATAAGAAAGCTATTAAAATATATTCTATGCTAAGCAACTATAAATCAAAACTTTAACTTTTATCCAGTCTCCACAAAATTATACATGAAATTTATTATAGTTTTTCGTATGAAAAAGTGCAGACGATTTTAATTCCAGTTATTTATTTCGAAATAATGCGGAATTTTTGGAATTTTCAGAAACTTTGTATCGATGAATAATGCATGCTAAACATTTTGTAATATATTCGGGTGAGAGAAAAAAAACTACCCATGTAAGCTGAATATAATAGTAGTTTTTATCTTCGCTGCTATAAATCTCCACCGATTATGTGGTCGAAAAACAAGCTTTCCCTTGGTGTCTAATCTCTTTCTAATATGCCTTCTATCGACCATACGGCGGGAAATAAAAGAACAACAAAAAGATAGAATTGTTTTTCTCTCAGTGTTTTAAGAATTTTTTTAATCTGATTTTTTTGCTATTAAAGGAAAAACTAAAGAAAAATGTTGATTAAAATTCAACCGAAACTCTGCATGTTTCCAACAAAGTTATTTCTTCCAGCTGTTATAAAAATCTTTAGAGTGATTTAATTTCAATTTACGCTAAAGTCAGCATATGAGCATTAATTTTTTTTCTTCAAAAAATTGATTTTTGGAATTAAATATGATCATAACTTTTTAAAAACCAGCTTAAATGGCATCTCCAAAATTTCCTCGCTTACTCTTTAATAAAGGCGTTATCACAGAGTGAATGACATTGTTGTACAATGCTTTAAAATATTAAAGTTTAATATTTAGTGAATTTAACATTATTATTAAACATCTCTGCTTTTGTGATGGCTGGCGAGCTTATAAATCTACAGTGGTCCCAGTGGTATTACTCTCCACCATGTCGAGAGTAATACCACTGGGGATACTGGTTCCGAGGTGATCATTTTCTGATTCAGGTCTAAATTAGGGTTTGTGGATGAGTGAATGAAATGAATAAAAGAAGTCCGCCCTGTAAAACGGTTATGACACGTGAGTAGCTAACCCGTAATCTTGACCCCAGATGGCGCTGTTGAAAAAACAAGAGTCTTAAAATTCGTATTAAATCGCAATGGCTCTTTCGTCAGCGGGCTTGTCAATGACAAGTGCCATTAGACACAAGGACACAAGGAATAAGATATGGGGCGCCGGCGCACGGAGGGCGCCATCCCCGATCGGCAGAAACTTGAGACAACAACAACAATTAAATATACCTTCTCATCCTTGGCGAGTTTTTTGGCGATTAATCACTGGCATGCGGCTTTCGAATTTGTGTTTCAGATACATTTCTCGCAAGCAGTTGAACTAAAAATTAAATGCAGAAGTATGTTTTTGATTACAAAATCACGTACCGAATTTGATACATTTAAAGCATTATGTCTTTCTTTATACTATGTATAAGAGAAAATAAAAATGCTAGATCATGCATGATCAATATTTCAATGATATCCATGATCAATATTTCAAGCCTATTGTTAATGTCATGCTAGAGACTTGTGGCTTCTCCACAATTTTATGAGAGGGGAAGGGGACAAAATATTGGGGGGAGCGTATTTGAGTAAATTTCTGAAGAACTGGTTAAAACTTGCTCTTAATTATATAGTTATGATGATGCCCACTGAAAAATAATTTATTTAATATCGTTGCTCAGCGCATGAGTAAAAATGTGAACATTGAAACAAAAGTTAGAAATTACCCTTAAAAATGCTTTCGGACGGAAATAAAATTGGTAACTTTTGTGTTTTGAAGCGTTGTTTAAAAAACGATAGCATGATGGTATGTTCCCTAAGTTTTTGGTATATTCCCTAAGCCTTAAGTAATTAACAGAATTATTAACCGAAATTCAAGAATATTTATTAAATATTCATTTTACGTAAAGGCAAATTTTAAAAACAATCGCATTCAGAAAAACATTTTGTTGAAAAAGTGTTTGATTAAAATAAAAAAATAATTGATAAAATTCCTTTCTTGGTTTAATGTATTACATTTTAAGACACTGTATACACATTGCATCCATTATTTTGCACATTTTGTGGCTCATGAAACATACCCCCACGTGACATAGCACCATTCTCTCGAATATTATTAGTCATGAATGCTTAAGTAGCCATGAGAAAGAGGACCCGCCCATCATTTCCTGTCTTTTTTTTATCAGAGAAAAACATTGTATCTCTATGTACAGTAAAAGCTCTTTATTCGCGGCGTATATGTTCCATAAATATGCCGCGAATACAGAAAACGTGAATATGGAGTGGTCATTTATATGGGATTATAGGGGATACGTTCCTAGGTGACAAAATAAAAGAAAATGCATAAAAAATCAATTTAATTGAAGTTTTTGAACATTTTGATTAATTATCTCAAGGCTTAGGCCAGTGATTCTCAACCTGTGGGGCGCGCCCCCCTAGGGGGGCGCGAGTGCACTAATGGGGGCGCGCGAGAAGATCCAAGAGAAGATGTTATTTAAAAAAAATTAAGTGACTGAAAGGAAAGAACACACACACACATACAAAACAAAATACATTTCGACATATTTAATAATTAACTTATTAAATTAAAACAACTTACTAAATTAAAAACAAATTTAATAATTATTAATGACTTCCTTGGGCCTGTCTTGCAGAGCAAAGTTTATCGAAGGAGGGTTTAATATTAGAAACAGATACTCTGAGTTCTTTTTCTATATTTAACTGAGATCTATATTTTGTCTTGAAAGAAGCCAAAGGAAAATCCAGTTTCGCAAAGGTAAGATGTTGAAAATGGTAGTAGAATGAGAAATGCCCCTGTTTTTAGTGCAGAAAACTCATCATCCGCTCCTGCCCAAAATTCAAAGAGTGATTTATTACTAAATTGTCTTTTGGTTTTGCCGCTTGCCGTGAAGTCTATGAAGGTTTCTTCCTCTTCAATTGAGAGTCCTTCGGGAGTATTTTGAAATTGATACCTCACCCACTTGTAATTTGATATCAGTTTGTCATCAATATGAAAGTACTTTTTAAAATTCTTTCCTAGCATTGCTAAATGATTTTCAATGGTTACATAAACAACTTTTACATGTTGTTCTTCAGCCTTGTAAGCTTTAATACAATCATTCAAATTTGCAAACATCTTTAAGTTTTCTTGCTTTAAATTTCTGCTCCACAATTCCAATTTCCTACAAAAAGCATTAACTTTATCACTCGTATTCAATATATGTGCATTTGCTCCTTGCAGCTGAAGATTCAAGTTATTTAATTTCTCGAATATGTCGACCATGTAGCTCAATTTCTTCACAAATAAACTATCTCGAAAATTTTCAGCTTCCAGTCTGTTTTCCTCTTGTAGGAAAACGGCGATTTCTTCCCTCGTGATAACCATCTTGCCACGCAATAAAATAGTAACGCTGAATGTACTGCAAACATGTCTTTACAAAGTGCGGAAAAGATTCTTGATTTCAGGGGTCTCATTTTTATATAATTTACTACGGTTAAAACCGTAGTTAACACAATATTCAAACCAGGACTCATTTCTTTGGAAGCAAAAGCTTCTCTGTGGATCATGCAATGTGTACAGACGCACTGTGGTGATTTTTGTTTCACAAGTGCTTTAATACTTTGGAATCTTCGGGACATACAACGAGCACCATCGGTGCATATTCCAACGCAATTTTTCTATTCTATGTTTTCCTCGTTCATAAAATCATTTAAGATAGCAAATAATGTGAGTGCTGCTGCTCTGAGTTCTATTGGTTTGGAGAAAAGTAATTCTTCTACTACTGACAAAGCATCACAAAATATAACATAGGTAATGAAATGAGCATCTTTATTACTAGCTGTTGCCTCATCGAGTTGTATTGAAAACAATTTGTCATGTAACTTCGACAAAAGCTGACACTACATTTTCAGTTATATGAGCAATTCAACGGGCAACAGTATCATTTGAAAGACGTATAGACTGCAATTGTTTTGCAAAATTATCTCCAAACATAATTTCTACAATCTCAATTGCGTCTGGTAAAATAATCTCTTCACCAATGGTGTGAGGCTTTTTACATTTGGCTATTTTATATGAAACTTTGTAAGAGGCAATTAAAGCTTTTTCATTCACAGACAAAGTTTTTTTAAACAATGATTTTTGCTTTTCATATGATTTCAATTTTAATTCGAATAATTCTCTGGGTTTTTTCACGTACTCACTATGAAGCGTTTCCAAATGTCGTTTAAGTTTATTAGGTTTCATGCTGTCTGCCGCCAACATTTTTGAGCAAATGATACACAGGGGCCTTTCTTCTTCATTTACTTCAGTACTAGTGAACCCAAAATTTAAGTATTCTTGAGAATATTTTCTTGATTTTATTTTCGGAACCACACTCGTCTGTGTACTTGTTGTTACTTGTCTATCGTCTAATGCTCGCTTACGCCCGCTTAAAAATTTACCCATGATTCTGCATAAGTCTGCTGCCGTGAATATTTAATACGGTGAATTGCGATTACACAAAAATATATATAACATACACATTCAGAATAGATTCAATAGCGATAGAAGGATCGACTCGAATGTGATTATCTGGAATTGAAATTGGCGTCATAGAACTTTCTAATTCTCCCTATGAGAAAACATTTGTTCACATCTGCGCATGCTCCTAACTTAACTTTTAAGCTGACCAGACAAATTCCAGACAAATCGAAACTTCTCGTGAAACCGTGAGAATGCCCGACATGGCGGGACGCAAGAGCAATAAAAAGGCATATCATTCTTTTTTTTTTCAATGCTGAGGATCGGTGTTGCAAAATGTCAATAAATTTCCGTATTCTTGGTTATGTGTAAAATTTAAAATTAAGGTTGTAGTGCAGGTTTAGCGCCAAAATACTCAAAATACATTATTATTGTATACATTTTATTGTATGTGGTGGGGAGGGGGGGGGGGCGCGATGAAAATTATCATTGAAAATCGGGCCGTGAATACTGAAAGGTTGAGAAACACTGGCTTAGGCAATGATTTGAAGAATTTTGTCATTTTCTCCTGCTAGGCAATTTTTAAAAGCTCCTTCAATTCAGACTAATACGCAGTAGTCGCAGTAGCAATTTGCCTCTTAAAAATAAGACTTCGTTCCGTAGACGGTAGATCAATGTTCGTAAAGAAATCGCAAAGGTCATTTGCCATTCTCAAACCTTCACTAAGATTTTTCAAATGAAATGTCACGTTTCCAGTGCTTGTTGAAGCCTCTTCTTCCATGGGCTGTGAATTAAACATTTCCTCCAAGTCGGTTTCAGTCAGATCTTCATTTTGCGATTCAAGCAATTCCTGAATGTCACTTGATTCTATCTGTTCGAACCCATCTCGTCCTGTTCCATTCGCGATTTCGGTTATGTTTGCAGTTTGCATTTAACAGCATACTTTAGACAAAGTTGTAATAAGATCTATTTTACCCTTTTTATTAGTCCATTTGACGGCATTTGCAAAGGATATTGAGTTGTATACCTATTGGAATCCTTTTATTATTATGTATGTACTTATTAAATCCGCGAATAAAGAAATTTTTAGCCGTGAATAAAGGAATTGGGTCGCATTTTTTAATCCGCCAATTGTGAAACCGCGAATGAAGGAAGCGCGAATAAGGAACTTTTACTGTACTGAATGTCTTTGATCATATCCTTTTTTCATTTTATCTCTGTTGTTCACTTAACAGAATCAGGAAAGTGATTTAATGGAAACTTTCTTACCTATACTTTAATAAAGGTATTATTTTCCCCTTTCTGTAAAAGTGGGGGATAGGGACCTTACTAATTTACTTGTGGACCTTAAGTATGGTAGAGAAAACTTTGATTGATGTACAATAGTTACGAAATATTAAAATTTGGTCTGAATTCAGAATTTTTACTGAATCTATCGTATCATCCTTAGCGAGTTTCTCGGGGATTAATCCCTGATATGTGCTTAATAATATCCAAAAGTTGAATTCAACTTTTAGACGTGGTTTTCCGAACAGATTGAAATCAAAATTTAACTCAGAACAACAGTTGTAGTCACAAAATCTCTTACCAAATTTGAAATGTTTCAGTGACCGATTTTATGAACTATCGTTCTTGCATGCGTTTGAAACTACATTCAAGTTGTGGGATTTGGATCAAAATTTGATGCGTGTTTATATTATAAATGTTAAATAGGTTTCATTTGTCTATTTTTCTTCATTTTGAAGTTATCTTGTTAACTTGTATACGAACAACCACGCAAGCAGACAATGGATTTTTTTTCACTATTAATTCTTGCTGTTTCGTCGCATAGGCATACTTCTATTTAATTAATTTAATTGTATCCAGTCCAACAATTTTGAATAATTTATTTTTTATTATTTGATATTCCCTTTTTTATTATAATTTCGATATCTAATCATTACTTTGAATTAGTATTTAAACACTTTTATTTGCTTCTTTTAAAGAGATAATTTCGTAAAAGATGTTTTTTTATTTACAACATGGTGTGTAAGATTTTTAAATTTAACACACTAATGCATCCAGTAATAATACATTGCTTTCATATTTTCAGGTTTCATCTGTCAATTAATGAATTTGTTCAATTAAATTTTGATTTGATAAGCGTAAGGCCATCTGGTAGTGAATTCGGAAAACAATAGAAGCCAATATTTAAAAAATAATAATAAATAAATAAAATTTTAAAATTCTGCTGTTTAGTACATTTATTGAAAAACTCCTTTTCAATTAAATTTTCAGAAAGCAATATTTATATTTTTTACTTCGATTGAAATGTCAGATGAGTTTATTGCGATGACAGCAAACCAATTTTTTTCCAGTCAACTTTCAACTTTGTCTTATCTAGACAAGTTAGTTTAAACATTCTAAATATAGGTTTATCACAGAAAGGTTAACTAAATAGATCCTAACTTAAGGTTTATCACAAAATGGTTTACTCAATATATCCTAACTTAAGGTTTATCACAGGATAGTGAACTTTTATCATTTTGAGTCAAAGGTAGATAGAGAAGATAGTAGCTTAATTGTTATTTCAATATTCAAACGAAATTCGAATCATAGATATTCGACAAAGGATGCTACCTGGAATCCTTTTAACTAAAGACGGAGATCTGTCTATAAGCGAGCTAGACTTCGCCTTCATTTATATTCAAATCTTTTATAAGAATTATTATTCTCCAAGATTTCAGATGCGATTTCGAATCCTTTGCATGATTTTAAGCAAATGTTTTTTCTTTGGAATTTAACAATTGCTTTCATCCAAAGCCCGAACCCTAGAAATCTGCTGATCTGAAAATGTGTGATTAAAGCTGAGTTCAGTTCAGTTTTTTTTAATTGTACTGGCATATAGTTAAAATCAAATTTCTTAGTGATCAAATAAATGCTTAATGATTTAGAAAAATAAGTTTAAAATCCAAATTAAAATGCAGTCTTCAAGAATGATTAATTTCTAAACCTCGTTTCTAAAATTTTAATGTTCCTCAAAAGAACCTTAGAGCATTATAGATGAATACAACAAAAGAAAGCTGCATTCTGAATCGTATTTAGGATCATTTAACTTATGAAATAATTCATTTAATTTATGAAATTACGTCCATTCATTAAAATAAGAGTCATATAATAGAATGCTGCAAATAATTTTGTTAAAAAAAGTCATTCAATATTTGTAATGGGAAGGGCCCCTTCTGACTTTGTAACATTCGTTATCAACGACAAAAAATTATATCACTTAACTTCAAAATTAGAACGTTGATCTAACATGGCGAAATGGATATTTGATCATGGAATTTTGTGTGAAGAAAGAATCACAGTGATCATGTTTTGCTTTCCCTGTAATGTAGACAAAGAGAAATACAGACGTAAGAAGCAATCTGAGAGGTAAATAATTTTGGTTTAAACAATTTAATTCATGAAAAATGGCATTTTTTGAATGCCTGGTTTGTATCAGATATATAACATATGATTGAAAAAAAAAGGGATTGGTTGCATTAGAATTTAATCTGCTTAAGGAATGAGAAGACTGATAAATAGTCGAAAAAATATTTATTTTGTAATTGAAAAACTCACCAGAATCGATGAAGTTGTGCTTGCACATTGTGATTGTGGTCTTTCATTTCCAATTTTACATTAAAGGACTTCAACAGCCAAAATAATTATAATAATCTTTTAAATATTTAAATGTATAAGTAAATGACACTTTCTGCGTTGGTAAAGTACAATATTAATTTAAATAATTTATAGAGCAATGTAGAGGGTTGTGATAATTTTATTTCAAATTATAATGAATGTGTAATTTGAATGAGATAATTTGATGCACTTAAAAAGCAAATATCAACAGTTTAGAGGTTAAAAATGATAGTCTCAATTTAGAAGAAAAAAGGGTAAAGCAGAGCCTGGTATGATACCCTTTTTCTATCAACCAATCGTCATATCTTTTTTTAATAAAGTAATAATGTGCTAATGCTCATTAAACAGCGCTAATATATTTTTCCGTTTCAAGATGAAATACTACAATATCATGTCATTTTATCCAATTTAAAAGGCATATCAAAAGAGCCTGACTTAGAAAGGGGTATTCGGGGCAGTTGCCCCTGTCCTTACATTAGAGGGGGGCCCCAAATCGAATATAACTTTATTGAAAGCATTCTAATATAAATCTTACCCTAGCAATTTTTTAGACTGCATTTTCAATTCAATGGTTAAATGTGGTACTTCGAGTTAAGACTAAGAGTGTTTTTAGTTTTAAGTTTAAATAGCATTTTGAATTAATTAATGAAAAATGCTGTAGACAAGTTCTATGCACGGTTCTTCATTACGAAAGTATTGAAGCAGTGGAGCCCCCCCCTAAAAAAGTTTTCGCCCTGGGCCGAAATTAGGCTAAGTCGGGTAATGCATATCAGTTTTCGGGGGGAAAAATGCGTTGCAAAAATAATTCATGTCATCTTTTATTATTATTATTGATAATTTATTGGAATAATCGATTTCTCATTCAACTGAGCCCAATTCTGAAATGACAGTAAAAAATACTTAAAGTAAAAAGATAAATTATTTATGAGTAATAATGAATTTAATATGTGGCAGTAATTAAATAAAAATTGATCTTTTGACAATAATTTTCAGTAAAGCTCGGAGAGAGAGGGGTATTAGCCTACATACATGTTGATTATTGCTGATTTTGAATTAAAATGGAATAAATAAATATTTTTGAACCATATGTCAATCAAAAGAAAGAAATATAGAAAAGTTTCTGTAATACTATAAGCCTAAAATATAATACTAAAAGTCTATACCCCAATATTAATTATCAATTTTTATCATCTTTTAGTTCAGCCCCCCCCCCTTTTCCTCTTCTATTTTGTGCCCATCCAACTGGTTAGATAACTCAGTGTGGTCACTGAGTTATCTAACCAGTGAGGTGCTCACCGAGGATACAAGATAACGTTATATTATGCATTAAACGACATTGCTTTATATAAATATACACATTTTCAATAAAATAACCAGAAACTTAGAAATAACTGAAAAGGATTTTATTGGCTTTCTCGAATATGGAATGAAAGATTTATTAATACTATTATTTGTATGAAAAGACCATGAATCATTGATTTATTTCCTTTTTTAACCTCTTCGTCATCCATAAC
>JAPMOQ010053173.1:308806-353808 GCA_026543055.1 Argiope trifasciata | reverse complement strand
GTTTTATTACTTAATGGACAAATCTTGTTAATGAATTATAAAAATATGATGAACCTTTTTACTACATGAAATAAAACTATATTTCAATTCATGTTTTATTGGTAATTTTTTATTTGTAACAAATTAATCATATGTAATTTATTACACAATTGTAATTATGCTTAAATATTTGCATTTGATAAAGTGTTTTATTAATTTAATTAGTATTATTTGAAAATAACATTTGAATAACACCTGTTCATAATTTAAAGTTGCAAAGAATTGTATTTTATAATATTTTTTAACATTGAACCATTTAAATTTTCTTATGATAAGTACAAATTTATATTCAGGTACATAAATGTATTAAGATGTAACTTCTACGAATGTATTGGAGGATATATAAGTTTTTTTAATAATGTTTTTCTTTAAATTAAGATTTATTTTTCTAGTTGATAAGGAATCATGTCATGAAGAATTTCATGTTTATATTTGCAGCTTTCTCAGTATATTTCAAAAGATTAATATTATGGTCTTTTTGTTAAAAAGTTGTTCAGAATATTCATAATACAACAGCCTGTTATTGACATTCTGAATATAGTTAAAGAATAAATCTGTTTTTAAAAAATGAAACCACTTTATTTTCCAGTTAATAATTGAAACAGAAGTGATATTAAACTATTCTGCATAATGCGAGTCAATCAATAATGCTTTATTACATTGTCGATAATCAATTGAAATATAGAAAGGTAAAGTAAATTTCCTTTTTGGATGACAACTGTGAATTAAATGTCAAGAAATAAAAAAATAAAAAAATGCTAGTACAAAAATGGTATAAAGGAAGGAAAGCCATACTAAAAATGTTCCACATCAGCTTTGAAATTTTAATGTTCTATTTCTATTATCAATTATGTTTCCATTTGTAAACTTTTCCCCCCTTTAAAGCAGATTAATGAAATTTAGTTTCATTCTATTTAATTGCAGATGTCTAAAAATGGGGAAAATTTATTTTATGGTCACCTTACAGTTTAATTACACTAATTTTTTAAAATGTGGCAAAATTAAGGTTTAAAAACTCATACAAGAAAAATAAAACTTGGAGCAAATAAATTATAGTTCAGAAAGAATTATTTTACCTGTTAAATCAGGCAGCAGTTATTATTTTTCATGCTTAAGAATATGAATATAATATCCTGAAAATTCTATAATTAAATAATAAGTTAATGTTGAATGAAGCAATAACACTAGGAAAAATTGAAATATCAAATTCTTATTGGTTTGATGGTATAATTTAAACAAATGTATCAACATATGAAATAAAAATTAAAGAAAATAAATAATACTTAGCACTGTATTACACAATTTTTTTGACTAAATAATACATTAATATCATAACAAGGTAGGTTTTAGAGTGATGAATAATAAAATACATCAATTATCAGTGTTATGCAATTGTAAAATGTTAATAAATGTGCCAGTGAAAATTTCTTTCGGTGACATAAAATCATATTTGCAGCGTTTGGGAATGAAGTAAATGTGCCATCTTACTTTTGTAAATAATTGCAATACTTATTAATTTGAAAAATTTTGGTTGGTTTCATTATGAGAATCGCAAACAAAAAAAAAAAAAGGAATAATGTATATATTCCTTATCATGAGAATAGGTTTTATATGATCTGTCAAAAATTTTCTCACCTAAATCTTAATCTTTCTCTTATTAAAATGATAATAAAACTTAACACATTACTAAAGTTTTAATGAAATTTTCATGTTTATATTTATCAAATAATATATGAAATCATGATAAAAATAATGACTTTAGCAAGTTCACTTGAATCGCAAAGAAAACTGAAAGCTAAATTTAGAAGGGCCTACAGAAGCAATTTGCTTTTTGAGATGTAATCTACTTAACAGACATAGCTCACAAATGGTGTAAAATGTCTAATATGTAATAAAATTCAATGCAGTAAAAAAGCAATATATATTTATTATGGAAACATGTAATCAAACATAAACAAAAAAAATGGATTAACAAATGATGAGGGAATACTATGCAATAATAAAGCATATTATAATATTTTTTATTGTCTGTTCCATTATTTTATTAAGCATTTCATAATATATATATATATATTCATATTTGTCACATCAGGCGACCAGTTTGTTCAACAAGAATATTGGTTGTATTTGTTTTCGGATAAATTGTTTAGATATATGTTTAAATCAATGAGTATCAAATAACTTAACATTAAAATTATGAAATTAATATAATTAAACATTCTTACGTACTCTGTGTATTGTAATTATAAACTTAATAATGTAAATAACCCTTTCATTCTATTTTCTAAATTTGAAGTACTGTAAATTCACTTTTTTTTATTTGTTTCCTGAAATTGCTGATATTAAGTAGAATATTTCTTTCGACATTCAATAATGGGCAAAAATCATGCGATTAACTACATGAAGAAATAATGAAAACGATTGGGATTTCTGAATAGTAACGTAACTTATTATACGTAAGGAGGAATATACTTTTTAAAAATAAAAATATTCATTCCACAGTTCAATAGGTATAATAAAAAAAAAATTCAATGTGAAATGTGTTTGTTAGTGATGTTTTCCATTATATATAGAGGGAAAACAAATTTCATTTTAAAAAACTAATCCAATCTTAGTAGTAGTATATAAAAATATTAGTCCACTTAAAAAAATATTTGATTATTCTATGAATGGAATCAAGTTATGTATGAAGTGGGAAAAAAATTAAGACTGTTTTTATCCTAGTAATGTGTTAATACAAGTGCAATAATTTTTTACATATTTTACGTATACTTATTATTCAACTTCATTTTTGTTTGTTTTTATGTATTTTAAACTTACATATACATAAAACGGGGGGGGGGGGGGGTCCGAAGCGTTTTTTGAATTTACTCTCGAATTTCCAATCAAAAATTTTGTTTTCTTCCTTCCCTACATACATACAAATAAAAAAAAAATATTTTTGATGCATCTCATTATTATTAAAAATGAACATGACAAATTTTTTAATATTAATTTTTGAAGCTCTGAAAAGATTTAAGTCCAATTCTGAGAACCCGATAAATTTACGACCATAAGAAAAATAAAATTATTTGGTTTTTGATTAAATTTCTTCATTTATGATACTGTTGCAAACACTTATTTTTGTTCTTAAAATATTTGAATTTTATTTCCAATTGTATCAAGCCAAAATATTTAAAAGTGAGAAAGATAACCATTTTGCCGCTATCAGTTTTGCGCTGAAGGCACAAAATAATTAGATGATAACGTTTTCGATTTATTACTTCCGCTGAAAAGGTTTTTATCCTTTCCTTCCTCTTTAACAATCAAACTATTCATCACCCCCTGTATGTCTGAATAACTAGTTATTAAGTGATAAGGAAAAACACCGATTAGTTGAACATGAGCTACAAAATACTAATCATCTACTAGTTTTTAAAGAAGGTTTGTCATTAAACTAATTATCGGACAAAAATGGGACATTTTTCACACACACACAAAAAAAAGGTACGCTCGGTCCCTCTCTTTTGCTCTCATTAAAAGCCAATTACTGCTGCCCAGATGGACCTCCTGTACAGCAATGAACTAATGTCTTCTCTTATAACTAATCGATTTAGTTATCACAGTATCAATAAAGATTGGGGGAGGAATGATATTCTATTCCATGAATGCCGAGTCTTTTAGTGGTATATAGCTAGCAGATGATCATCAATGGAGAAAAGGGCCAATCAGGAGTCCCTTTCAATTATTCCGTTTTATCTTTTTTTTTTTTAAAAGAAATTCTAAAACACAATCTTCTTCATTTCTGTTGGAACAACGATTTCAGTGTGCAAGTGAAAATGACTACGAAACAAAATATAGGGAAAAAACGACCATTTATAGAGTGTGATGAGTCCAAGCTTTTTTGTGAAATCTGCAATATTTCATTCAGCACAAGGGGAAATTATAAGAGACATATGAAAAGATTGCATCCTGAAAAGGTTACAACAGCGCAAGCAAGTCAAACTTGTGGACTCTGCAATGAAAACTTTTGCAAAATTTCCCAACTACAAGAACATCTTCAAAGCCAGCATTCCATTGAACTAAAATTTGCAAGTGAAACTTTTTACAAAGAAGAAGACTTCTTGAACTGGAAAAAAAAATTCGAGTGTGAAAACCAGTCATTTTTTACACATAGAAACTCCTATGATATAGAAAATGGCAAAATAACCTACTATATATGTAATCGAAGTGGTTATTATCAACCAAAAAAAAGACAAAGTCAGACATATGAAAACATCTGGTTCGATTAAATGTGGTTCCACATGTCCTGCAATAATAAAAGTGACAATGCAAACTGTTGAAGAGGTCACTAAAATAGATGTTCAGTACCAGTCAATTCACATTGGACATCAATTGGAAACAGGAAAGCTGCCTTTACCGAAAGAAGATAGAATAAATCTTGCAGCACGTCTAGCTCTTGGTGTTCCTTTGACCAAAATTTTGAATGATACAAGGCAGAATTTTGACCCCAAAAAAAAATTAAGCCTTACAACTAGGAAAGATCTACATAATATTTGCAGAGACTTTCGAATTGGTGATCATCTTCTTCATCCTGATGATGCAACATCTGTAGATATGTTCGTTAAAAAAATGAGAATGGATAATGATAATCCTGTACTAGTTTACAAAGCAGTAGGAGACATTTTAGCAGACTTCCCTATGGTGAAAGAAAAAGATTTCCTCTTGGGAATGATGAATGATGCTCAACAAAAACTTTTGGAGCTATATGGTAGCAGCTGCGTCATGATGGATTCAACACACGGAACTAATCAATATGGGTTTGAACTATTGACAATAATGGTTCATGATGAAAATCATGAAGGATTGCCAGCAGCAACTCTGTTTGCTTCAAGAATGTCTTGTGACATTCTTCTGCCTTTCTTCGCAGCCATAAAAGAGCGATTGCCAAATCTAAGAACAAATGTCATAATGACAGATGATACAACTTCATTTACAAACACATGGAAAGAGGTATTCCATGATAGCCCCAGACATTTACTATGCAGTTGGCACATTAATAAAAACTGGACTGCAAATATCAATTCCAAAGTAAAAAACTTTGAAAATAGAACAGTTATCAAAAATATTTTAAAGAATTTGATGACAGAAATAGATATCCCAACTTTTGAAAAACTTTTAAATAATTTTGTTACATCTTTTAAAGATAAAGAAATCAAATTTGTCGAATATTTTATTTGTAATTATAAAAATAGATGTAAGGAATGGGCATACTGCCATAGAATTGGATTGCAAATCAATACGAACATGAAATTAGAAAGATGGCATCGTCAGCTTAAGTACGAGGAAGGCGATGGAAAAATTATGAAAAGATTGGACAAGGCTATATCCCTTGTGATTAATGCAGTAGCTAAAAAGCTCCTTTCTAGAGTAATTTCCATGGAAAGAGGGAAATTAACATCTAAAGTCACCCTAATCAGAAAACGCCACAGAAGCAGTAACGAAATGGGTGATGAATATGCATTTTACAAGATGGAAAAAAAAACTGTTATCACAAAGCAGAATGGCGGATCACTTATGTCATATGATATAGAAAAATTAAAAGATGAGTGTGAATGCCCCATTAGATGTGATGAATGCCACATTTGCATACACATGATGGCATGTACATGCATCGACTACAGCATTCGATTTATAATATGTAAACACATTCATTATATATGCCAAAAATCCAAAGATGTTATTATTCAAGAATCTGAAGTAATACAAAACCAAGAAAATTTAGACACTGAGGATAATTTAGTAATTATTGAAAATGATCCAAAAATAACAGAAATTGAAAAATCTGCAATCATATCCCATTTACAAAATGAAAGCAGTAAAGATTTCAATAGCAGAAAAAATAACATAGTGAGTCAGCTACAAGAAGTACTTGTAAAAGCACAAAACTGGGATTCATCATACCCTCTTCCAGATGTGGAAGAAAAGATAAAAGTACTTAATGCCTGCTTCGATATGTCTGTTGCCTCAAATAGTGCTGCATATTTACAAAATGCATTACCGGAAAGCTGCAAATCGCCAGCAAATACAAATATCTCAAAACAAAGGAAATTCACAAAAAAGAAGAAAAGTGAAAAGCTGAGTTAATTTTTCTTACCGAAAGCTGTTTTATTTCTTACAGAACTTCATCTGAAAAATCTATTAAGAGTATCATTCATATTTAATAAAATAAATTTGTTTCAATAGTATATTTTTGAATGATTGATTTTTAATAATTTATATTTCAATGATAATGTAAATATATGAATTAAGGCATAAACTTAAAAATAAGGTATCAATAATGATTCAGTGAATATCTATAATTTTTAATTATATTTTTCTAAAAACTCTTTAATGTTGTTAAAAAAAATTAGCGAATTGTTTAAAGACGTTTACATTAGTGTACTAGCAATCATATAAACTATTTTAAGAATAAATTAGTTTCAATTACCAAAACAATTTTATTCAGTGAGAGAATTTTTCTTTCCAAAGTAATGAAAATTTATTTTAATTTAGGTTTCAGTTAAATATAGTAATGACAAAAAAAAAAAAAACATGCACAATATAAAAAATGAGTTTTAAAAAAAATATTTTTATGGATTAGATAATGCAAACAAAGATATTTACATAGACATTACAGACAGCTCTGTGCATGATGAGTTGCAATTCTATTATTTGATTAAATGTTACAAACTATATTTTGGTTTATGTATTATAATTATGCTAAATAAGCCAGTTAATCAGTAGAACTTCAGCTCTACAGAATTAAGTAAACTAGACAATAGCTTAAGGATAGTTTATAGATATGTTACAGAAATTTTTAATTTAATAAATTTAAATAATCTTTAATAAAAAATCTACAGCAATCAACTTTTTATTAAATATAGCATATGAAATACTTTTTTAACTTAATTTAAAAACAGATCTTAATTTTTCAAGGCAAAATTATTATTTTTTTTTCTCGGATGCAATTCAGTTTCTACATTGGTATATTGTACTCAATCAATAAAAAATATAACACTGCAGTTTTATCAGAAACAAAGAATTTTGTAAAAGCATAAAATATATTTCATCATTTGAAAAACTTAATTTAAGCTATTAAGCCTTATACTTTAAGAGACAGAAAAAAAAATTAAAAGAATATAATGAAAATATATGTATAAAAAATATGTTCTCAGTATTTTTGTTATGTTATTAATATGTTCTATTTTTATAAGTATTTATACAAATAATTTTCTTTTTTTTATAAATATTACAATTCTGTAAATTTATAATATTTACTTTATCGTTTTTTAAAATATAAATGTTAAAAGTTGGATGGACACTCTAGAAATAAAGTTATAGCAAGTTTGAAAAGTCAAGGTACAAAGTAAATTGAATGGAAGTAATTTGATTTAAATGTTTTAAATATTTACTTACAAGCTCATTTTTGTGAGTCAGTTAAGAAAATAATATAATGGTTTTCATTAGGTTTGCTTTGAAATCATTAAAGGAACCAAAATACTAAAATGTCTAAGCATAGACAATTACAATATTATCAGTAAACATAGGAACCATTGTGCATGCTCAGTTACAGCTATAGGAAAAATATTTATTCACATAATATATAAGAATGTTACAATGGCAAAGAATATTTTCAGATTGGTATACTCACAATCTACACTTAGCTGAATGCCTGTTAAAAATTTCTTTGGTAAATGATTAATGATTAAAAAAACGCAATTGGCTACTTATTTACAGAATTATATATGTAATCCTCATAAGTCATAAGAATGAAAAAAATTCATAAATGAATATTTGACCGAGTTAGTCCAACAAACATTGACACTGCATAATATAAGACACCTTGGATGAAGAATATTTTACTACACGACTTTCAGAAATCAAATAATAAAAATAGCAAATTGTTTAACATGTAACTAAATTAAAATGCTAAATAAATTTTTATTATTTATGTCTATTAAATAGATATATTTTGCTCATATTTATAGTGTAACATTTTAATGAAAGGAATTGACATTATTCAAGAAGGTTTTGCAATGAATAAAGACACATAATAAATGTACAAACTATGCATAAAATACTAAGCAGAATGTGTAAACTTTATTAAAACAAGATAATGTATAATATAAAAAAATATTGCAAATGAAAACCATGGCTACTATAATTACAACTTCAGAATCAAAAAAATAAAGAAAGCTATAAGAAAAAATTATATATTTAAACTATAGTATATCTTCTCAGAAATTATATAACATTCTAGAATCTAATAACATTCTAGAATATACTTCTACAAAATTCTTCCACGTTTTTTTTTCAGTTCATGGTAACATATTGAAACAAATAGAAGTGTTAGGTTTAGGAATAATAAAAAATAGACGTATGATCGTCTTGAAGTGTGAAGGCAAATATAACCATTAGCAAAATAATTTTTTTCCATAAATATAAGGATATTATATTCATACAATCATATAAAGTTCCAAGAGATACATCCTTTTTATTTTTTGCAGAAACAGTGCATATTAGATGATAATGAATAATATGATTCCATATTTTTCAGAAGTTTTTCTGTAAATGAATATGTTATCATATTACTTTTTTAAAAAAAATTCCAAATCAGTAAATCACCGTTTTTGAAGATGATGCAAAATTGGAAACATTCGTCAGCTTGCTTGTCGGAAAGCTTATAAAATATAAAACAGAATTTATGTTAAATAATGATTTTATAATATGATTAAATGGTATTTGTATAAAATATATCCATTAAATAAGACGAAAGGTTACTGATATATATGTTTTAAGCTAATATGTCGGCACCTCCTTCGGGAAACGTACCCATGCACAATACAAACACGCCGGGAAAAGTGTTGAGATACAACTCAACATTTAAAAGACAACGTTATCCCTGGCCCCTCTGGATTCCACGTCCCTACCGATGAAAAGTACAGCTTATAATGGACTCGCCCATCCCGTAGGGATCACGTTGAAATTGAGACGCTAGTCATTTGCGTGCATGCCGGCAGCTGTGGATTTTGGGTGTTGATTCTGTAAGAAACCCGAGTGCCTTTTGTCCCACTCAGGAAGTTGATAGGTGTAGGTATGGTGAAAGCAGGGTTTTCGATGAAATGGGCACGAGCAGAAGGTAATAAATGTAAGAATACCATAATTATATACATTTTTTTCCATCATATTTAGGTACTTGTTGACAAATAGTGATTGCAGGTTATATCCACAAATTGTTTCTTTAAAGAGTGTGAATAATTTAAAATAGTATCGATTCATTGGGTTCAATGATCAGGTAATTAACGTAAATTCCGCGTTTCATTTGAATATAAAATTGACTAACATTAGTTCTGTGATTTCGCAGATCGTTTTCTCCTACATGCGCTTTATATATTAAAATCAACCCTTTGCTCTCGAATGGTAACTCAGAATAACTAACCTACACAATAGTAAGAAGATGCAAATTAATTAAGCGGGAGAATTATTTTTAAAACAATTATATATATTTATTTTTTGATGCAATAAAAAAGTCTTTGCATTAGATGAATAATTATGCATCGAATTGCTTTTGCGAGTACAAAGAGTTAATTGTGCCAGGCGCATTTGGCATTTATTGGATGATGAATCAGTTTAAAATCACATTGGCTGATTTGTAAACAATGAAAATTAATGAGAATTTGAGAAATTTTATGAAATTTTTCATTTTCTGACAACCTCTAAAAATTATGCTTAGTTTTTTTATTTCATTAAACAGTACTAGACAATATGTATGCTTATTACTAATATTTTACAATTTACCATTGGGTCGGAAGTTAAATGTATATCCTGTATAAATTCAATCAGGTTTACCGTAAATAAAGAAGGTTTATTGAATTAATGATTTAGATATTGCAAAAGATTATAGAAACCTTTGCTTTGCATTTATTTTTTTAGAAGCTATCACATTTTATATTTATTTTATTTTATCCAGTCACGTGCTGAAAGTTACATTTTTCTAGGTTTAATTTGCAATAATAGTTGATTTTTTTTATATTTGAACTTCCGTCAAAATGATGGCAACACGCTGATAAAACCTAATCTTTTCCCCCCTAACGTGCTCGTGCAGATTGAATTTTATTGTTTTGTACGAAATATATTGTTGAAAAATATGGTTAAAATATATCTTAAAAAATTCGTTAAAAATAGAAACTTAAGTTATATCTTAAAACAATGATGCCATTAGAAAGCTAATCTTTTAATCTTTAAATTGATGCAAAAATCATGTTTGTGGGATAATATTTTCGGAAGTTATGGTTGAAAAACGTCGAAATTTCGCTTAATTTTTAATTAATTCAAATTCTAATTAATAATTCGAAAAAAGGACTCCGAAGTTCACTTCTCCAAGGTATACATGTAAAAAATTTTGTAGCTGTAGGTTCAACGGTTTGGCATGTAGAGCGCCAACACACATACGCCCTACGAATTGAGCTTTATTATAAGTATAGATTAAAATTAATTTAGCAAAGTGTATTTGGTGTTATTAAGTTGGAAATAAATCCATAAAAAAGATGCATTTATTATTGCATTAGATTAGTTATCATACAATGCACGATTTGGATTGTGAAAGATGAAAATTAAGGATAGTTTGAGAAATTTTGTAAAATTTTTCCCTTTTTGATATCTTAGTAAAAGTATATTGAATCATATTCATTGAACTGTATGAATATTAGGTTTGTAGGAAAAAATCAATAGTAATCTGTTTAAAAATTAAATGTCATTAACCCTCCAACTACGTACACCGCGATTTCAGCGGGTTTGCAATCAGTCCATTTTCTGTTGCATCCCGCGTTTTTCGCAGTTTAGAGTTTATTTTTTACGATTACAGAATTTTATTATATTGTATTATCTTGTAACATATAGTATCAATTCACTTTCTTTGAAAAATATTTGAATTTATTTTCAAACATTGCATCTAAATTGTGGTTTTTAAGAATTACACAGGCAGAGGGTTAAAATTAATGTCAAATTATAAAAAGACAATCAAACTTAAAAACAATTTTATAACATAAAACATAATTCTAATGATAACGAAATTCTTTTTAATGATTGAAAATGTTCAAATGCTTTTAAATAGATTTCATTTTCTGTATCTCACAAGTAATACACTAATTTCTCTAGTAGCTTAAATTCTTTTTTATGATAGTCACGCAGCACATTCATTCAAAAATTAAATCAGTTTTAGATCATACAAAAGATATTTTAGTAAAATTAACATCAGTTAAGAATAGACAATTCGACAAATGTAAAAAAATAAATAAATCCTTTATTAAATATGCATTTTTTTCGATGATATACGCTTCTTTGTGTCAATCTATAGCATTAATCAGTCTGTTATTGTGTCAATGTATATGACAAAAATGTATTTTTTACATTTAGGTTTCATAGAATGAGACATCAAATCTATAATTTATTTGAAAATCTTCCAAATGCTACAAAAAAAAGCAGTCGGTTGCAGTTATATGCGATTTGTTTTGTTTACACGAATAGCGGCCATTCGGATGTAAAACTTTCGCTTGCGCAAAAAGCAATCTGCACGTTAAAACAATGGCTTTCGTCCTCTTTCAATACTAGGCGGAGGGTCATAGCCGTCACGGGAATCACAATAACTCAGCGCCAAATGAGGAGCTTTTATACAATTTTTGGATTTTCAGTGGGCATAATGTGCGATTTTGTAAGTTTTTTTTGCGGCTACAGCTGCATAATGAATACCCATTGTGCCTCTTGTAATTTCTCACGGTTCGTAATTTACGAATAGGGACAGTAATAACTCTTTTGTAACCGTAAATTTAAATTTAATGATATGTAGTCATTGGCGCAGTTTTTTCTGTTGTTTTCGGCGCGGTTTTGTTTATTTTTTTTGAGAGAGAGGAGTAAATGTGAGAGGTTTTTCGAAATTATTCAATTTTTGTGTTTCAGTTTATTGTTCATTATTGTCAAAAAAATGCAGCGAGAGGTACAATAGATTGTCTTATTTCATTTTGAAGGTACAATTTTCCGTAAGAAACGTGCAATTAGGGACTTGATTGTGACCGGTTCCCATTAAAATATTTTAAATTGTTTTCGAAGAAAAAATGCGGGATTTTTTTTGTTAATGTTATTGAGTCAGTGTTTGTTCAAGTCTTCCGTAATTTGGTTAGTTTGTTTCCAATTAGAGAAGAATTTGTTTTAAAGTTTACTAAAATTTATAAAAAACAATATTTTATTCCATAATTATAAAACAATTTATTATAGCTATATATTATTTATTTGTTTAAAAAACAATATTTAAAAAAACATCAACGCATAATAATTCTATGATTTTTATTTCTGTTTACCTTTGAACTATCTTTCATCAAGCGTATCAACATCAGATGCTAACACGGTTCAAAAAAGCTACGCGTATGCGAGTTAGGTTATCGTTTCATTATAGTTCAAATTTAATGCAATTATAAAAAAACTAAACAATTTAATTTTCATAGAAATGTAAATTTATTTCAAAAATACAGAACAGAAATAAAATCAAATATGATAAAATTGAAGTTTTCTTTTATATCTATCATATGACCTCTATTCTCTGCTACTGTTTTTCCTACTGCAAAGGATATCTTGCACAGTGATCAAATTTGAAACTGAATACCAATAATTCCAATAGCAGATTTATTTCCTTTTAACATTATCGTACACACGATTTGATGTAAACAACTCAGCTTAATGATTTCTGGAAAAAGCAAACGATAATTTAAAGAAATTTTTCCTGGATTTTTTTTTTCTAAGTAGTAGTTTTTTTAAAAATTCTCTTTTCGTAAATGTTAGCGTTATTTTGACACATAAGCAAATTTAACTATAGTTCCATATCAATTTTACTTATTAAAATTGGATTCTGGAATCTAATGTTTCAGAATTTTGGTAATTGGAAAAATTTCATTAACCGTATTTTGTTGATACTAAATGCTGAATGCAACAAAAACAATTTTTTATATGAATAAATTCTTCAAATGAAATTCCATTTTTTTAGTGTTATTAAAACTGGCTGACAAATATTTATAAAATTTAGCATCCTTTCACTGACTTTTTTCCTTAAAACCTGAAAAATATTAAATCTCAACTAAACTCTAACTGCATATGGTTAAGTACTGATTCAGTATTCTTATTTCACTTCCGATTCTTGCAATGTTTTCTGTTATTGGTGAGGGAAAATATTCTTTCATATAATGCGACAAAAAGTATTTAACCATTAGCGAATGCTGCAATTCATTATTAATAATTATAAATTATAAAAGATTTTAAAAATTCAAGCTACGAAAAGCTAATCTTTTTTTTTAATTTTTGCTATATGTTTATGCGTTTTGGTTTCTAAAATATTCTTCGCTACTCGTATATGATCATACAGTTGTCTTTTATAACAGATTCCTTATATGTATTAAATATTATGAAAATTGTTACATAAAAGACGTTTTTCTTTTATTTAATTTAGAAATAAAGATATAATGTATATTGTAGTGTTAAAATGAAGTGTTTAAATGTCAATCATATGTTCCAACATTTTGATACTATTTTTCTCAAATAAATGAAATAGAATACTTTAATTTAGGAAATTGTGTGTTTAACCATTCATTGTTTCCCTTCAGTCTGTTTTCGTAAAAAAAGTTATATAGAATCTATATACATATTAATCAAATTATAATTGTCTAGTTAATTGACTGCATAATCTTACTTGTTTTCATTTTTCTAAAGTGAACAATATTCAATAATAGCAATTTTAGAATCCTTTTTAGACGAATAAAAAATACCTTTTCTTTGTCGAAAAATATTTTTTGCAATTTTAAAGTTAGGCAAATTCTCAAGTGTTATTCCAGAAAAAATGAAAAATTAATTGTTAGTGATTAAAAAACTGAATTAAAAGGACTTTTCATCAAATTTAATAAAACTTTTCATTTTACGTCGCCATTTTTGCTTTTAAATGCTGAAATATTTAAGAAAAGGAAATGGGGAATCGTGAAACATTTTGCAATTTTATCATGGTTACAGTGCGACCAAAACACCCAAATTAAATAGCATTGTTTTGGTAGTTTACTTTTAGTATTATGCTACATTTTCATCTTTTTTTATAGCCAAGCAAGATATCTTGTTTTCACTTCCAGAATTATAAATTTAATATTCTATAAAAACACCTTCACATTCAAAATTGGATCTTTTAAAAATATTTTAAAGAAATTTTGTGTAAAACTTTGTGAAAAATATTTTTTTAAGAAAAACAATAGAATAAACACAACATTAAACTAGAACATATGTATATAAGCATATGACTTTTTAAAAGCAGAATGGCTGTTTCGAAGAGAATGAAGAGACTTCCGATTCTTTGACGTCGTTTTACATCATCACGAAGAAGCAGGCTATTATATCGGTTAATAATATCCCAAAGCCGATTTCTTGTTTTCCGCACTTTTTCTCTCAACCGATTGCAACTAAGATTTGGCATAAAAATGCACTTGTAGTCATAAAATCGAGTACCGAATTTGATGTAAATAAATAATTCTATTTTTGAGTTATCGTGTTTGCATGCTTCTAAACGTATAGACCGATAAACAATCAACCCCTTATTGGATTGGGCACAAAATTCAATAGGTGCATAGAATATCGATTTTTATTCTTCGGACCGAATTTTATTTATTCAGCCCTCTTCGTTTTGTAGTTATCGTGTTGACTGACATTTCAACAGACTGACAGACGGACTTCCTCTCCACAGATTTGATTCAAATTTGATAAAAATCCACAAATTTGGTTTTAAGACCGTACACTGAATTTCAACAGTCCAGCTCAAAGCGGTTTTTTAGTTTTCTTTGACACAAGCGAACATTTCCTAAAAATGTATTTTTTGAAATCGGGTATGTGTAAAATGTGGAGATACATCAAACTCTCGAGTTCGAATTCTGTGACGATTACTGTACTTTTCTCTCTTATTCTAAAGTAGAAACAGATCGACTAGGTGAAACTGTTCAACTAGTTTAAGAATCGGTGTTGAGAAATAAAACGGTACAAAAATGAATAATAAGAATGATAGTATAAAATCTTTGATTATCATTATTCGTACATTTCACAATATTTCCTTTACTACATTTCATACTTTTGTTTTTTTTTTCTTTTCCGACAGTTTTCATTAATCAATTAGAGAACTTTTTTAAAATTCAAAGTTCGGATAAGTAATTGAATTTTCAACATAATTTATAAATTCATTATCAAAAAAATGAAACTATTAAAATTAGAAATAGTCACTGTCGTTTGCAATTGAAGAACGAATTTTTAACAGCCTGTCACCCGCATCTGCCCTAGATGTACATCTACAGAACACTTTTCTTTTAATTGCTCAAACAGACCAAAATACAATTCGACAACGTAAGCAATCTACTTGAGAAGCGAACACCTGCTGTGCGCTTTTATTCGAAGTAATCGATACGAGAAGAAAGCTCTTGTGCGTGCGAGCTTGTACCATCTGGTCTGCCGTGATTGGAATTTGTCGGCTGACAGTGGCAACAAACTGTTGATACTCAGTAGCGCATTCAGTTCAATAAATCGAGATATCGGTTTGCAGGTAAGGTATGTTTGTGAAATGGATTGCGTTTTACAGTTTTTATTGATTATTGAAAAAGTGCTTCGCCTGTAACTCAAAGTGGAGAAGAAATTGTTCAGATTTTATGAAAGTTTTAAAAGATAAGAAAATATTGCACTCTTTCGAAAATTTCAATTTAACAAAAATTTATAAATGATGTGAAAAATATAGAATTAATAAGTATAGGAGGGGGTTTTTTTTCGTCATATTTAGGTATCAGCACTTAATAATGTTATATTTTGGGTGATGATATCCCATATTAATTTTAATCGCTTTACTCCTTTTAATAAATTGTGCATGTTATCTTGTGTGTTATTTGTACATAGTTTGTTTTTCGAAGTAATTTTATTTCTGCATTAGATAACAGAACACTTCTTTTCTTATATTAATTATTTTCTTATATTATATTAATTATATTATTTTCTTATTTTTATTAATTTATTTTGTTTATAAACTCTCTCCAAGTGAGCCCACGTTGAGGATTGGAACTTTAATGCATTATTTTGTTTCCATCTTGAATAAATTCATTTGTAATTTTATAAGTCAATTACCAAGTTTTAATTCGCTGTATTGAATGTTTTTTCATGCTTTGATTGTCAAAGATTTATTTGATATGGAATTTAATATGAATTCATCTCTCCTGGATATATTGAAATTCTTTTTTCTTTTCAAATAAAAAATAATATTTTTGTTCTGCTTTGAAATTGCAATCATTCTTCCGTCAACACATAAGAAATGCTTCATTTAACAGTTGCCCATCGTGCAATATGACCTTGACGATCAGTGAACTCTGTAAAAAAAATAAATAGAAGTAAAAAAATCTTGCCATATCATCTGTAAATTGTCAGATAATTTTAAAATTATGGCTTGCTGAATTTCAAATTGAATGTTATGAAAATGACCTTATCGAATCTGATAACGTGAGAAATATCTTTGCATTTAAAGGATTTTCTTGTGAAATAAATTTATTCCCACAATAGCTGCCATTTCTTGATGCAATTCCTTCTTCAGATATCACTTTCCTTCTCAGTTCGCTTCCTTTAACAAATATGTTTCGTTAAGGTATATTCCTATGAGGAATCACTTTATTTATTTTTCTTTGAAATTTATTATCTTCTAGTTTTTTATTCGTTGATTTTTAAAATTAATTATTTATGATTTGATTTTTTTTTTAAGAATAAACGTTTTTGGATTATTTCTATTTTTATTTGTTGGTTTCCAAACTTAGTGATTTATTATTTGTTATTTTTCAAAAAAATAATCAACGAATTGTGATTATTCCTCATTTTTTTATTTGTCAATTTTCAAAATTATTAATTTGTAATTTATTCTTTCAGATTAATCAATTTTCATTGATTATTCTTTATTTATTGCTTTTTTTAAATTTAAAATTTGTTTGTAAAGAAAAAAATTCTGTCAAGAAATATGCGAAATTTATTCAAAATCTTAGCCTATTGTTTGCTTGGTTTTGAAATACGAAAAATAAACATTTTTACTTCAGTCATTTGACCGAGATTTTTTCGTACTAAACATAGCAGAGAAGATTTTCAAATTTTATCTTTTTATAAAACGTATTTATTGTTTATTGAACCTTTTTTTTTTCTTAGCTGTATTCGTACACCAATAACAAAGTTTAATTACATGTTTCCATAAATACATAGTTTTCTAAGGTTTTAATTTCGCCACTGGTAGACCGTTAAAAAACGTTTGTTTTATTTCACAGCAAGTAAAATCATGTATAATCTTAAGTATAAAAGTATTTAATATCATGATTTAAAATTATTTCGATGAATTAAATATTATTATAATTTAGAATATTATGCATTATTTATAATTATTTTAGAATTCATTAGAATAATAGAATTAACAATAATACTAATTCTTTTGCTTGATTGACTAAAATTTAAATGTTCCATAAAATACCTCAAAATTTTATATTATCTTGTTTAAAAGTAACTTGATTGTTTTTTGTTGACTGCATATATTGAATTAATGGTTTCAATCAATATTCTTGACATAATGTTTCCAACTTCTAAATGAAACGTAGCTTAATAAATTTTTAATAATAACTTATTTATAAATGAGTTATTATAATTAAATAATAACTAAAGAATAACTTATTTATAACTAGTTAAATTAAAAGGTGAATATATTTTCATCTGCTAATATAAAGGTAAAGGAATTAATTGGCTTTCAAAGTTTTCTGAAATTATTCACCAAAATAATAAATAAATACATACAAAAATAAGGATGAAATAGTTATCGCGCCCTTTTCCTTTGCATGTTTCATTTCGGAACAGTCGAGCTACTCAAATTAAAGCCATCTTTTTCTATTCCTTTCTTACAATAGTACTACGATCTTGTACTATTATTATCTTTTGTAACAAAACATTAAAAAGTTTTAGTACAATCTTAGACACCTTTAACGTTGAATCTGGTTCTGTAGTAAGGTCTCTTATTTTTACTTTAGAGTTTGAATCGCATATCTGGTTTACATATTTCTTACTAGCTGTCTATTCACTGTTAATTTATTTTCTGGGGAAGATTTTATCATTATTCGCATACTTCTGGATCTTTTCTTATTTATCGCATAAATTACGGTCCTCTAAAATAAAGTTCTGCTTTTTGAAATACTTGAAAAATACATTTAAAAAATGGGGTGGTAAAAGGTAAATCGCTTTTTATGTGCACAAATAAAAACATATCTGTGTAAGCGGGAGATGCTACAAATTTAGTTTAGATAAAAATTTAATTTTCCCGCAGGATAACGATAACAAACCTACTGCGCTTAACGTCAAAATGTGGAGTTTTTTTATTGTAAACAGCGATTAGTCACTACACTATAGACACCCGACATCACTATGCTTGAAAATCTGTGGGCCTCAAGAGCGGTCCAAAAACACAAAATTAGAAACAAAGCCCATTTAAAACAAGAATAATGGGGTAAACTGCCTTCAATTGTCGAAAAAAATTGGCCGAATTAGCGTCACGACGTTTAGAAACCATTATAAAATCCAAAGAATATGAGAAAGAATATATCTTCTTTTTATGTGAATATAACAAAAATTCCATTTGGAATTTATTCGCAAATTTTTTAAAACAAAAATCTGCGTATGTTAATTAAAAATGCTTCTGAAATTTTTCAATTTAGAAAATTTTCTTTATTTGTTCTTTATTTTTAATTTAAATTAAATCATTTTCTATGTGTAAAAATAAAAACATGTTTGCACTTCTCGGTAATGTGTTATTTATACTGAAAGAAAGTCGGATTTATCAAGTAAACTTATATTATACATTCAATTGTTTCAACCATTGTATATACATAAATATAATTCTGTACATAGTGGTAGGAAAAAGACAAAATCCGAACTAAAATCAATTTATTTTCTGTATGGATGGGCATGATTGCACACTGGGAGAATCAATGAAATGCACTTATCTAAATACATCTAGATATAATGATTAAATGTGAGAAATTCTTTTCTATTGTGTTTTTATTTAGATATTCTTTTAGGGATTTCATTTGCACGTGTCGATTTAGGAACGATAATCTTAAGAAACTTCAAAATAATTCTGTGAATGTGAAGGATGCTTATCTCTTCGCTTGTTGAGAGAAAATTCTTAACTCAGCAATTTTTTTTTTGTTTTGTTTCTTCTAATAGCACTTGCCATCCACAACCCGGTTTACTAGATGGCCATAGCGATTTAATCCGAAGTTTTGCGTCTCTTTTTTTTCAGTAGAGCCATCTAGGGCCAAGAGTACGAGTTAAATACTCACGAGTTACAACCCTTTTTTAAGGAGAGGACTTTATTCATACACTCCAATCACTCATCCACATCAGCAATTTTTAGAGCATATATTAGAAATAATTCAATAAAAAAGTGAGATTTGGATCCGGAAGTAAGAGAATTTTACAATAAAGTAATTTAGGATTAAAAAAATAGAAAATTAATTATGATTTAAATTAAGTTAAAAGGTATCATAACATATATAATGATATAAGGTTGGTAATAATATTGAAGTAAATACACGCATTACATCTTCCAGTATATAAAATTTGCCCTCCCATGAAAAAATACAATCCAATTTTTTTTTCTTTTAGACCACTCATCTGCAAAATTACATTTATATATAATACTGAAATTCTTACTGGAAAAAAGTTTAAAAGACAATTGGAGCTCTAGTTCGAAACACTATAACATAACGCTTTAATCTTAATTAAAATTCCCCTTTAAATTGCATAGTAACAAAAACACTAATTACAAAGTTTTAAAAAATATACGATTTAAAAATGTAATTAAAATTGAGAAACAATATACAAAATAAAATTGATATCAAGAAATTTAATTTTTGAGTTTTAAAATGTTTTTTGTGTATTATTTCAAATAAAATGATGAACATTTTAAAACTTTATTTTTTTTTAATAAAATAAATCTTATAAAACTTTTTTTCAAATTTTGCTTGTGTGTGTCTTCCACCTAAGAAACAAATTATACACCAAATCTAGTAGCGTGAGGTTTATTGATCTGACTTAGTTCATTTTGAACCCTTTTTTCCCTCATGCCTGTAATAATTTACTAATAGTTTTAGTTTATAAACATTATCATGTAAATGTTTTTCAAAAACTGAATTCAGAAAATGCTAGGATGAAATTTACATACCAAAAAATGCTTAGATTTAATTTTTAAAATCAGGCTTATTTTGTTCTGAGACAACATTCATTATTTTCTCTTGTATTTATCAAAATATGGGCAATACTAATTATTTAAGCAATACATGTCTAAGTATAATATAACCTCAAAATACATCAAAAATAAAAGTAATCATTATTTATCAGCATAATAGTAATGAGAAAATCATTTTAATGTTCTTTAATTTCTTCATCAATCTGTATAAACATCTAAAAAACGTATTGTTATAAGGAACTAAATTGAGAACTCTTGATTCCCAAGTCACGTTTACTCTGTTGTCTGTTCTAATAGAAATACAAAATCATTAAGCTGGGAATGTGTCCTCTGGTATGAATAACTTTAATATTAATATAATAAGAACTATAAGTGATTTTCAATCTTTTTTGCCCTCTTCCCAAAGCTTTCTTTCTGTAACCCGCATTAACATCAGAATGTTCCTGATTAAAAATAACAAAAGAAAGTAAGAATAAACAAAAGAAAGACGACCCTTAACCATTACAGAAAATCAATTTTACCTCTCCACCGAAGAGAAGAAATCTAAAGAAGAATTTTAAATAAGTCCATTCAGCAAGAAGTAAAACTCTTAACGAATGTCATTTGTGACTGTCTTCTAAATGACTCGACAACTGTGGAACAATCTCCTAGGACTTCAATCGGATTTGTTCTTGAGTATTCTTTTTTTTTTCTTTGTTAGCAGGGAACGTAGTCAGAAACAAAGAATAAACTAGTCTTTCTTTTTTTACGAACTTGAATTCTGTTTACGGAAGTCTCTGATGGCAACAGATCAAAATAAAAGAACATAGCATGAATTTTGTTTTATTTTTTTCCCTTCGATTTAACTATAACCGTAATTGCACTCTTTAATTCAACAGATTATGTTTTTGCTCTGAAACTTCGAACATTTTTTGTTTTTAGCAGAATTTTATAATCTTTAATTCATCAATTTTTTATGGCAACAATAAAAATAATCAATGTTCTGAGTAAACGATCGATGGACCAATCGCAAATGTATAATCCGAGCATTAAGAAGAAAAGCTTCCTATTTAATTAAAGTTTTTTTGATGTTTTAGTACAAAAATAAGAAACTAGAAGACCTGCGTTCAAAGATGAAAACAATCAATGTTTTGAAATTTATCTTGATAAATAGAATTCGTTTTGATATGATTTAGACCTTTATGAGGGAAAAAGAATTATTCTAAATAAGCTCATGACTGCTTTTTAAATAAAAATTCAAGAATCTATATTTTGGAGGAATTTGAGGTACGTTTCTTCTTTTCCAGGTCTTTGGTGACAATTTTAAAAAGTTCAAGAAATGCAGCAAAAAGTTGTGAACATATTGATAAAAGTGCATGAAAAGTGTTTTCAGATGGTTAACTACAAGAAATTGGTGATTATAGAAAAAGGAATTTCATATGTATATGCCGTCCGACTTGATATTTAATTGAAACTACGCCAGATGAAATCCATTGATTCTAAATTGAAACTACGCCAGATGAAATCAATTGATTCTAAATTGAAACTACACCAGATGAAATAAACTAATTCTTAATTGAAACTACGCCAGATGAAATCAACTGGTTCTTAATTGAAACTATGCCAAATCAACCATTCGAGTCACTAATTCAAGCATTCGAAACTTCTTAATTGTTTGCCTAATCCTTCCTAATTGTTTGCATCATTTAGGATTCATTCTTTTTTTAAAAATAGGACGCGTTGTAATAATGACATTCAGTACCAGTTACCGATATATTTAGAAAAATACTTATTTTTTTAAAGAATTGTGTTACTGATTTTAGTTTAGTACTTTTTCGAGTATATGCAGCTAGTATTTTTTTTAAATTTAGATTGAAATTGTGAAAAGGATATTGCTGGTAATTGATACTTAAATATATTCTGAAACATTTTTTTTTTTTTTTTGCGCTATTAAAAAAACACTATGAAAATTAACCACATTCACGTTAAAGGTAATCCGATTATATTTAATTTTGATTAGTGATGATTTAATCAGAGTTTTCAAAATACTACGATATTAATGAAAAGGTTACAATTCATTGGGCCTGTAAATCTGACAAATAGAACTTAACAGGGGTAGTCTTTTGTTTTATTAATTTCAACAACAATAAATAAGTAGATGAGATGAGACTGAAGAGCAGATAGCTCGCTTAGTATCTTGTAAGAATCTTGAATTAATTGGGGACTATAATATACGTTGTAAAAGTTTTATCATATTTTTAGTTCAAGTATTCTCCATTAAGATTAGGAGCTCTCGTTGTAACCGTATCCATTCGATTGAAGATATGTTTTCCATGTTGACTTTGTGGCATAATATTAGATTCGGGATCTTAGGTTCGACTAATTGAGATCCTTTTCCATCAAAAGATGTCCTGTATCTGAGATTTAGTGTGGCAAATCTATCATTGGTCAATCGTATCCTTTTTATGTGGGTTAGAAATGTTGATAGGGAGTGAAAATATCTTCGTCATTTGACCATGGCACAAAAGAGTAAGATTCGCCCCGTAAAAAGTAAATACTGTGTGTGCGATTGTAGCAAATACAGTACATTCCCGAGAGTTTGGTTCGCTGTTATACAGCTTTTGTATTATCTGGTCTAGCTTCCTTTCGTAGTACGCAGATACAGCAGCTAAGTCAGCGAGCATAATTTTGTCCCAACGTCTTATAAAGATATGCGCACAACAATAATTCGCTGGTGCTATCGCCAATTGCAAAATCAATGGGACATGGAGACTAACAACAAGCTCCATTTTATTAAACCACAATTGGCCAACTGGTCTTCAAAACTAAGTAGACGGCTATGATGTGATTTTATCCCAACTACGTATTGGTCACACTCGCCTGACACATAGATTTTTACTTTTTTCCGAGCCTCCCCCAATGTGTGATAATTGTGGATATTTTATTTATGTGGTCTCTGGTCTTACAGCAAAAACCGGCAACTTCTTCTACGATTCACATTCTCCATGGATTGAGATAAATGGAGGGCTTAGTACTCAGCAAGAAAAGAGAAAACACGTATTATAACGGAGAGTTTTGGTAATTAAAAAAAATCAAACTCTGTCTTCTGGTTTTAGGCAAAGAAATGAATTCTTAGAACTCTGGTTAATCCGATTTCGTTGTTATCCGATCTGTCCTTTTGTCACATCAGACCGAAAACTTAAGGCCTTATCGTACGGCAAAATATCTTTCGCACTTTCCGTCAGCAAACGACGAGGAAAGTGACGTAGCTTGTGTGACGTCACTTTAAAGTTTCACATGATTGGTTGAATTTCGTTTACGGACAATATTTCCGGCAACAGTTTTGAGCCGGTTCGAAAAAGTTGTCGATTATGAAACTTGCTTGACCGGTTTTGGAGGGTGGAAACGGAAAAGTGCTGGAGAAATTTCACCGAGTGATATGGCCTTTAGATGGGTACAGTATGACAATCCTCCTGTAGGGTATTTGAACAATAAGAAATTGGTTTAAATTTTTCCTTCTGAATACATGAAGTTTCAGTAATTTCAAAGTAAAGTTTTATTTCATCTACTCAAATGAAATTTTTTTGTTGGAATTTGTTAGATATGGAGTTGGACTTTATAAAAAATTGTTACAAATAAAATTAACAAAATATGTTAACATCTAATTCTATCGAATTTTAAAAGCCATTTTTAAGGTATTGATGCTCTGGGTATTTGAAGATGTAGAAATCAAAAATAACATAAAAAGCTATTAATAATGAAGCGAGATCTACTGAATAAGATTTTTTTATGGCATTGTCAATTGTAACGTTGGGCAATTTTTATAAGGAAGTAGCAATGTATAGCATAAGACTTCTTAATTTTTTTCTCTTCTGCCTGAGATAACCGCTACTTAGGAATTAAGAAACAAGTTTCCACATTCGAACGCGCCGTTCTCATACTCCTTAATTTCTTTCCGTGTTAGCACAAAAGAGAGAGAGCTCCACCCACTTCCTGTCCCGGAGGGATTTTATCGTCTGCTGCTTCAACGACCCATCTCGTCTGCTGCTTTCATAATGTTTTTTTATTTTTGAAACTTTTTTTTTTCCTTTTAGTTTAAAAAAAAATCGATTAGTGGATTTTGAAAAGAACGGAAAGAATAAATATTTTCTTTAAAGTTCATGAAATATTCGCTTAGTCACCTTTTATAACCTTGTTATCATAATTACATTAAAACGGAAAGTTTTCAAAATAATATCAGCTTTATCTCTCATGTTGATTAATATGAATGTGTATATATTTTCTGTGAGTGTTGTCTATATCTGCCCTTTCATAGCCAATTGTTAACAAATTTAAACCTAGAGCTGCCCAATTTGGAATAGACATACTTTAGAAGGTAAAAATGGAGCCTTCAGAGTAATTTGTTTAAACTTTTCATCAAAAATTAACAGAAGGTGTGTGTGTTTTTTCATTATATGCAACTTCCGCAATCACAAAAAGGATTTTTAAATCATTTTAAAATTTAAATGTTATTTTTAATGGTATAAATTTAATAATCATGAAAACATTTTCCTGGTTTTTGACATTTTTGCAAAAAAATATTTATTGAATAATTTCTAATAAAAGATTTCATTACTGAACAAAAATGACGCCATTTTCATTGCTACAACAAATATTTAATCCTTTGGTTTCCTTCCTCTGTGGAATATGTATGGCGCAAGCGAGCCAAGATTGGCTCTTGCTCCAACAAACCCAATCCAATTTAATCTTCCTTTATGGAAGGATTTTATTTAATATCTACATGAAGAATAGGAAAGAGACATTAAAGAGCCTACAAAATTAAAAGATAGATTATCCGGACTATTATATCTTTATTATTAGCCTTATGATGTCATAGGATTCGATTCTATTAAAATGGTTCATATGCACAATGAGTAGAACATGTTTAAAGAACAATAAGATTATTAAAATTTTGATACCTCAAAAAAATTTATGCTTAGAAATATTTTATTGGGTGAATAGCATTAACTTTCATAAACATTAAAATATGCATAAGGAATTTAAATGAAAGTAAACAAGCCTGTATTCCCGTTGAACAAGCTGATGGCTAAAAATAGTTTCAAAATCAAGAAATACTATGTTCTGCATACATTTTAGCATTTAGAAATCCTTATTGTTTTGGAAATAGTAATTTGCATCACTTTGCTAATATATCACAATACGATCTCCATGACATCCGGGAAAATGTTAATTGTAATGTCACAACATAGCGATAATACATCCATAAAATAATATGTTCTCTAATTAATTCCTGGCATGCGGTTCAAACTTAGAATTTAAGTTTTAGTCCCTTGTTTCCAACCAATTAATGCAAAGATTTGGTCACAAAAGTATATAGGTCACACTTATATTCACAAAATTCATACAAAATGTTATTTTTTTTAAGTCATAGTGTTTTTGAGATATCCCTTTTGTGTTTCTAAAATTACAGATCATCAGATGGTCAAGCATTTATTGAACACTAGCCGCCTTTGGCGACCAGCTGGTTCGCCATGAGTAATGTGCTCTAAAATTTTCAATTAAATCACATATTCATAAGTCAAAATTTAAGAAAAAGTTAAAGTTAAAAGATTCTATTATTAGTAGTTAAAGAGTCGGTAACTTTGTTCGGAAAAACTTTTTCAGTTTAATGCTCTAATAATTTATCGATTATACTTCCGAAATATTAAAAAATGTTTTTTTCGGTGATATTGCCAAAATGTTAAATATGTTTTTTAAAGAAAGCGAAAAAATTATTGAATTAATGATACAGATATTGCAAACGATCATAGAAGCCTTGGCTTTGCATTTATTTTTTTAGAAAATATCATTTATATATAATTTTTATTTTATCCAGTCACGTGCTATAAGTTGCATATCTGTAGATTTGATTTTCAATGATAGTTACTGTTTTTTATTTGAACTTCCGACATTGTTTTATTTTATCCAGTCATGTGCTAAAAAAACATGGTTACAATATTTCTTTAAAAATAGAAGCTTAAGTTATACATTAAAACACTGATACCATTAGAAAGCTAATTTTTTTTATCTTTAAATTGATGTTAAAATCATGTTTGCCCGATAATATTTTCAGAAGTTATAGCGAAAACAGCCTCGAAATTTCGCTTAAATTTTAATTAATTCAAATTCTAATTAATAATTCGAAAAAAGGGCTCAGAGGTGCACATTCCCGACCTCCAAGGTATGCATGTACCAAATTTGGTAGCTGCAGGGCCAACGGTCTGGCCTGTAGAGCGACAACACACACACGCACATTGAGCTTTATTATAAGCATAGATGATTAAAAATTTAAAAGGTAACGACACTATTGATGTTAATTACATGTACCGAATTTCATCGATCTAGCTCCTTTCATTTTGTCGTTATTGTGCTAACTTGTATTCGGACAGCCGGTTAGACAGATCTGTTCTGAACAGATTTCACGCAAAACTTGTTAGAAATCTTCAAATTTCGTATGAATATCGTATACTAATCCATCCTTCTAGCCCAAAACGTTTTTATCTTTTCTTACAGGCAGACAGACCTACTGACATTTTCTAAAAATGTGTTTTTTGAATCTAAAACGTAAAAATTCGTCAAAACCTCGAATTCGAATTTTTTTGATGATAACAATGCCTTCTTTGTGCTACATTCACAAGAAAGTAAAAAACTAGTTTTTGCATAACGAAAAAGGTTTATTAGTTGAAGTAATGTAATAGTATATTGTTCTAAAAAGCAGCAAATGCTACCATTTTTTTCTTCTCAATGCTGGTTTTCGTTTCCTTACATATTCCTATTCCCATATTAATATTACTTTTCCATTATTTTTTATGTAAATGGGGAAGGAGACTATTCATTACGAAAAAGGAATAACACTTTTCTTTTCAAAGTTATTCTTTGTGTACCATTTTCCTTTTATCACCGGAATAGTTAACAATTTCCATACTGTGATAAAACATTCGCGGTTTTTCTGATACATAAATTTTTATCGTTTATTTATTTTATTTTGTCCTAATGGCGGTTTTGCGTGCAGTGCGAGATGGATGCTTTTAGCGGCTGTGCTCTCTGACATGGACCCGTTTCATCTCCGATGCGCGCGAAAGTGCTTCCTGATGCAGTGACCCGTTCGCGGACACCGATTCGTTTCTGTCAATCCTGATCAGGCGTATCGAATAAAATCGTTCTTTGCGGTATAGATCCCGCCCTTGGCAGATCTGTTATCGGTGTGGCCATTTCAATGACGCTCAATCAATGCACGCAGATATCAGGGGAAATTGAAACGATAGATTTCCATTGATGAGTTTGTGTTTAATGAACCTCTCCTGTTACTTAGTTATGATCTTAAGATGCTGATTTTTAATAATATTTGATTTGATATTCAAAGTTATCGTTTTTGCTTTTTGTAAAATAATGTAATCATTTAGGAATAAAAAAGGCCGGGATAATCTGGTTGGATTCGTGTGGAGGACATATTTTCAAAAATATGTTTTCTGACTCGTGGTGATGTGGAAACATGGAAATTTATCAAAATCCCCGACATCGATTTTTTTTTATGATTGCAACATTTTTTTTCTTATATACTTCAAATACTAGAAAATACGAAGTGCTAAAAATTACTAAAATAAATAAAAATAAAAAAAATGTTTAAAATCTCTTCAGACGAAGAACTTTGATTGCAGTTGTGTAAGACAGTGTTTCCTAAACTTTTGACACATGTGTACTCCTATAATTTTTGTAATGCTGAGTACTCTTCATCAAAACAAAAATGGATGTATTTTAATAACGATCAAATATACGTATATATTTTTGCGACATACACAAAATAATAAGGAAAGAGAAATAAAATTATTCAAAATAAAATATAGATAAAAGTTTTCTATTGTAAGTAACATTTATTTGGATCAATGAGAAGGTTGAAATTGCTTGTGCTGAGAGGACAGATCGTCTTAATTTGGTTCCCTGTTTGTTAATTTAAATCTCGGATTCGGTTCCACGTCCAATAGTCTGCTCCTTTTCTTCGACTTTCAACAAATGCTGAAAAAGCAACTTCACATAAATATGAAGTTTGAAAAGGTAAAACGAATTTCAGATTTTTTTCTTTTAAGACCGGATGCACGAGTTGAATTTGTAACCAGAATGATGTTAAGGTACTCATCCTATTGTTTTTCTTCTGCGTGCGTCAAATCTTCTGGCATGGATGTTGTGTTATTGTTAAACGGATCTCGTATTCATTCATTATTTTTGTTTAAATCAATGAAATAGTTTTTCAAGCCCACTTACAAACTCTCCAAATGTTGTGTTATGCATTTTGGGACTTGAATTTCGCCTCAGTTGTATCCCCATCAAACTTTATTGTACCCCTGGCGGTACGTGTACTACACTTTGGGAAACACAGGTGTAAGATATTTTAAGAGAATAAGAGCCAATTTTTCATTTGTAATTGATTTTTGATCGTATGCATATAATTTAAAGTACATTTTTAGGACTTCAGTCATAATATTTCTAAACTGATAAAATATGGACAGCTGAATAAACATCTGCTGATGTTTGACTGTTATCTTGTATTTAAATACAATGCAAATGAGCCATTCGAGAAGAAGATAAAACAGTTTTATGTTTTTACGACCACACATCTTTATTATATACTCGAGATAAGCGCTACGTTGTTTATACATTCAAATCATGGTAAGGCAACTCTTTTAAAAATATCATGTCTCTTCGCCCTCCAGCTGTTTCAGTCTGTCGCAACAGGTCGGATTGTCTGACCATTAAAAAAAGGAAATGTTGTTTGACCAAAGGGAACCAAAACGATTGGTATAAAAAGTGATCGAAATTAAGTTTAATTTCTCTTTTCCAAGGAAATTTACAAAATTACTGCATTTTTATTTATGTCTTTTATTAATAAATGTAATATTGTACTTTTTAAACTTGATAAATACTTGATTTAACCGATTGCTTGATTATTCCGAGTTATCACGGGTTCGTATATATGGCAGTTTATTATTATCCCGGAAAAACTCGGGTGAAGCAGAATTCATCAGTACAATCTACGGTTTTACTCTGCCCGTAGGAAATGATAGACAATATTCAGCTTTGATTTGCAGTTTCCAATTGTTGTTGATTTCGTGATTCTTTTGATGGACTGGTCACGTGTTTTCCCTATTGTATAGTATACGTCTGCTTGTGAATTAGTTACGCATAAAAAAAGGATAGTTGCGTTCAAAAAAAAATAATAATGGCAATGATGTAAGATAGGGAAAGCGATTATTCTTGGGTTGTGATTCTGTTGCTATTGGCGATAGGTAGGATCGAACTCGTGATTTTATGATTCGTAGCCAATTAACATGACCACAAGACTAAAAGTAATTGCTCAATCTTGAGGATGTTATCTGGCTTATAAATCTTCTACTACAATTCTTGCAACTGAAAAAAAATCAGATTCAACAAGGCAGAGTACTCTGCGCTACCGTAAAAGATATTCCTAAGGTAAACCAGAAAGAAAAGATACCAGATACCATGTGTGCAAGAATGTCAAGTATCACTTCGTGTTGTCTCTTCTATCAAAAACAATCATGCAAAGACTAATATTTCATTTTTTTTTTTCTCATTCGCCCGAGATAACTGGGAATAGCACACTAATATTAAAACTAAATGTTTTTACACACAAAAAAAATTAAAAATTCAGCATTAAAACCTACATATTTTTTTTCGTTTCCTTGTGTTTAATAATAGAATAAAATAAATGTAATGATTTCTTTTGCACATTTTTTTTCAAAAAAGTTTGTAAGAGAAGCGGTTAAAAGGCAAATTAATTTTAACATATACTAAACATACTTGCATAATGTTTCGAAGTGTATAAAAAAATTGACCTCGTGATTTTGAGAAATTTCAAAGTTTTAAAATCCTGCGAATCAAGGAAAAAAACGTACTGTTCGTGTGTATGTGAACAAAATAACCGAGAAAAACTAAAGTTAGATTAAGGAAATTTTGCATATATTTTATATTTATAACTGCTAATCTGAAACAATTTTTGGGCTATATCCGTCAAGAAGAATTTCCCGTTTTAAATTTGATTCCACTGAAAATTGTTTAAAAAATGGTGACGTATTTAAAAAAAGAGACTACAAATGAAAAATGACACATACAGTAATTATATAGGACAAAGTCAGGGAGTGGGGAAACATTACCTATTTTTGCTATTTCCAAAATAATAAAAATAAATAAATACATAAAATAAACAGTGATTATAAGTTATTGTTCATTTTTATCTCTTGATAAATCTTGTTTTTGCATAATAAGATATTTAAAATAAATGTGAATATTTTTTTAAGTTTTGAATGACTAATAGTTCTTTTTAAAATCACATGATTTAATTATTTTTTAGTTATTTATTTCAATTTTAATCTAAATGTCCTCTATGACATAACAATTTATCAATTTCTACTATTAGTTCACACTCTCAATATATATACATATAAAATCTTGTTCAAATGTTCAATCAGTAATAAAATACTTTTTTCATCCATTCAAATTAATACACAGTTTTTTCAACTTGTAGTGTATAACAATTAACGTTAAATACAGTTTTTTCAAATATTAATTCATTGATTGAATTTAATTAATTTTTAATACTTTAAATAGAGATTTAGCAATTTGTAATTGAAATTAAAATCAGCAGGTAGTAGCTCAGTTGGTAAAATGGGAGGATTTCAGTATTTTTTTATTAGGTGAAGAATGCGAGCTCAGTTCTTGTGAAACTGAATAAATTTTTGATACTTAATATGTTTTTTCTTATAATTATTTAATAAAAAGTAAATAAAATTAAAAAAAATTATTGACTTAAGTAGGAACTGAATTATTTATTTTAACATTACTTGTTTATTTTTTATATTAGACATCAAAATCACAAATTGCTTCTTTCGCAAGTTGTATTATTCGTCAGTAGTGGCTTAACAATTCAGAAACGAACTATTTCTGCTAGAGATTTTTTGGATGACGAATTGCAGAACTCTGCCAAAAATAGTACTTTTGGGTTTTTAATAATCACTATTCTCAAACACGACGTCAGTTGACTTATTATTATTACTATTATGGAAATTTTAAAGAAATGAGTAGCAATTGTCGCCATTTTCATATATCAAAAGAGAAAAGACTTTTAAAAAGAGAAATTTTTTCAGACTGTTATCAAAAATATTTTTTCTTCTTTTATGGCAAATGCTGGATGCATATTCGAAAATGTAAATTTAATTGTTTTTATTTTTTTCTGTAAAAAACTATTTATATGTATCAAATAATTTATTTATGATATAAAAGGATGTATTAAATGCAAATGATTTTTTTAAATTCAAAATTATAAAGTAAATTGATTAAAAAAAGCCAAAGTATTATATTACATACTATTTTCCTTAATTTTTTAAGTCGATATAACGAAATATTTCAATACAAAACGATTGAAATAAAAATTAATTATCCAGTATAAGATAACTAACATAAAGAAGAATTAAATAAATATTGCATAAAGTTGTTTTTACATAAAAATAATTTCAAATATTTATTTTAGAATGACTTTTAAAAATTCTAAAAGCTTTTGTTGTTTAGATCGAAAATGCTATTTTTTTATTGGATCATTTCTGATACGTTTTTAAAAAATACTTTCAAAATATCTTAAGATGAAATAATAATACTACATTGCAAATGATGTATTCATAGCATACAATTTTTTAAAACCTTTTATTAACTGTTTACTGTTATCTTCTTAATAACACTTTTCAGTTATTTGCAGATGGAAGTCAAAAAAATAGTTATAAATTATTAGAATATGAGAAAATAATTGGATTTGAAATAAATGAAACTGAAATTTTTTTATACGTTACTTTATTCATTTATATAACACTGTAAAGGTTTTACAAAAATTCGAATTGTAAAGGATTAAGAAAAGTTTTAAATAAATATGATTTTTTATTTTCAGTTTGTTTTTATTATTGTAGAGAAGTTAGATACACCAAGGACGTGTATTTTCTTTAAAAAATCATTTCTCTAAAAATTTGTTTAAAGTTGATTTGGAATTGAAGAATAAACATGATATTCCATTTTTTTAATTTTTTTGTTAGCGCATTTCTACTAAGACGTCGTAAAATTGCAAATAAAAAAAGGAGAGTTATCCAAGTAACAAGAAAAATAGGGTATTTTTTAATTTCAAAAGTGCGAAATATCCATGCAAAATATTTAAAATAAAACCATATTTTAAAATAAATTATCCATATTTACACTTTTAAGTTCAATTGTCTGAAACAAGTCTATAACAGTGAAAAAATTATTTATTTATTAAAATTCTCTTTTGTCTAAGAAAGTAGAAATTTGTTTAAAAAAGTATTTTTCAAAGAAAACCGTTGAATTTCTCTAGCTGAATGAAATAAACATTCAGAATTCAAGCAAACGATTTATTTTCCGTTTCCACCGGAACTCAAAAATATGTGAGGGAAAAAAAGAAAGAAGATATAATTTTCTTTCTTTCACACCTGTCAGCCAGCTGCGATCGCCTTTGTTTTATTTTCACTGTGAAGAAGCTACGAAGGTGAATGTCGGAAAACTGTAGCATTTTTAAGAACAGAAGAATAATTCTTTCTCCTTTCAGAAGAGGCGAGTTGTTTTAATTAAAACTTGGTATCCGTGGAATTTGACGCTTGGCTGGTCAAAGACAATTTCGTTTCGAAATAGAGAAAAGGGTTATGACAACAAACAAAAGATGATGATACGACGGGTGTTTTGTTCGAAGGGTTAATTAAAAGGTTCAGTTTTCTTTGTGAGGGAGAAATCACTGGAATTTATTCTGTGGCTGAAAAGTTCAGGCCAAATGATGAATTAATTATCAGCTCCATGAGACACTGCGAAGTTTGTCATTATTGGTCTTGTCTTTCATATTTATTTGTTGCTCGTTAGATGTTTGAGGTTTAGATTGGATATGCTTTTGGAATACAAATTCTTAAAGCCTTCTTTCAGAAAAAAATGAAATGCTCTTTTTGAATCTTTAGAATTAAAAAAATGATTGCAAAGTGGTAAGTAAATCGAAGTTAAAATTGTTCTTTATGTTTACTGTCATTAGTATTTTACCTTGGCATCTGATAATGATTCTCAAGAATATCATATAAATAATTAACTTCATATATAAAAGCGTAGATTCGCTTGATAATCGATCTTAGAAAGAAAATGGATGATTAATTTGCTGTCATTATTTCTCCTTTTTTGCTTTCTTCTTTCTTCATGAATTGAATTATAGTGTATAGTAATTTTTTTTCTTTACAATAAACAAAGGTCTTTTATTTCTTTGTAGTATTTGAATTTCAATATCAAATGATCATCGTTTGTTCCTTATGTTTTCAAGTATTGATTTGCTAAATAACGGCAGAAACAATTGATTGCTGTAAATCATAAAAGTTGCATCATTAATATTTTTTTGTTTAAAGCTTTTTTGAAGAGTTTTTTTAAAAGAATTTCCAGTTTCAGGCTTTGGTCCTTGAAATCAAAATTATTAATAATAGTTAAAAAAAATTGCATTTCAAAAATCATTATAGTTTCTGTAGATGCAATCTGCTTTTTTTGATTAATGAAAAGTTTTTCGATCATAAAAACCTCATCTATTTAAGGGCTGTCGTTTAAATATTATTTATGTATTTTCGAATATGATATTGAGAAAAAATGTTCCAAGATTGGGAATCTTGGGAGTTTTAGGCAATTTTCGTTAAAATAACAGAACGTATGTGAACGTGTTTTTCTGAATTCAGGAAAAACCTACATTATTAAAATTGTATTATTATTTGAAATTATTTGGGAAAAATTTCTTTAAAACGCTTGTCAGCACTTTCTTACAGAGATTTTAATATTTAAGTCAACTAAAAAGGCAAAATTTATTGATATTATCTAAGTATTATTTTGGTACAATATATCCAAAGAAGGCCTAATGTCGTTAAACTGTAATCGAAATATATTTTATTGCCAGAAACTGTTTACGAAAACCTAATGTCTGTCTATATAATCTTCAATCAAAAGACTATTTCAGCTTCTCACTACATCTCAGAATGGTTCTAAAAATCTTTTAATGCATGGAGAAATCTATACTTATAATAAAGCTCAATGTGTGTGTGTGTGTGTGCGCGCGCGCGCGTGTGCGTGTGTGTGTGTGTGTGTGTGTGTTGGCGCTCTACAGGCCAGACCGTTGGACCTACAGCTACCAAATTTGGTACATGTATACCTTGGAGGTCCGGAATGTGCACCTTGGAGTCCTTTTTTCGAATTTTTAATTAGAATTTGAATTAATTAGAATTTAAGCGAAATTTCGACGTTTTTCCGCTATAACTTCCGAAAATATTATTGCACAAGTATGATTTTTATATCAATATAAAGATAAAAAAATTAGCTTTCTAACGGTATCAGTGTTTTTAATTTATAACATACTCGTCTATTTTTAACGAATTTTTAAAGAAATATTTTAACCATGTTTTTATCACGTGACTGGATAAAATAAAAGAAGTATAAAATGTGATATTTTCTTTAAAAAATAAATGCGAAGCAAAGGTTTCTACAATCGTTTGCAATATCTATATCATTAACTCAATAAATCTTCTTTATTTATGGTAAACCTGATTGAATTTAGACAGGATATACACTGAAGTCCCGACTCAATGGCATATTTATGTAATCGTTTGCAATATCTGTATCATTAATTTAATACTTTTTTTCCCTTTCTCGCTTTCTTTAAAAAACATATTTAATATTTTGGCAACATCATCGAATTTTTTTTTTAATATTTTGGAAGCATAACCGATGGTTCAAACTGACTGATTTATAAAATTAAAGAATATTATTAGGAAAAGGTGTACTTTTAGAACTTTCCGTCTATCATCTTAAAGAAAATATTTATTTCAGGCCAATACATGCCCGGAATTACTTCAAGGCTAATGAATATGTGATTTAATTGAAAATTTTAGAACGAATTACTCATGGCGAACCAGCTGGTCGCCAATGGCGGCTAGTTATTAATAAACAAATATATCGGATTAGAAAATTGAGTAAATAATATCCGTTTGAATGCATTTACACAAAGCAATTCCTGTAACAAAAATATTAAATATTTAAGTAAAAGACAATCGTAAACACAACTGTTATAACAGACGTGTCTAAATGATGTAAAATGAAATAGTTTAAGAAAGAACAGGATTCGTCCCAGTCGAGTCATACTCTAAAAAAAAACACTATCCACTTCATTTTATCTCGAACATGTCAATCAGGTTAGAGAATTGTTGTTTAGTGATAGCCATCTAGCAAATCATTTCTTTACATTAGATAAGATACATTTGGATATAATTTTTGCTAGAGAATCCTTCAAATGGTATTTATTTATTCTTAATAATTTTGTTTAATTATTCATTTCAAAAATGCTTTCGGTGATTATACAATTTTTAACATCCAATTTGCAAACATTCAGTTATTTTCCAGAGCTTTTTTACTTTTTAATGCATGAAATTATACAAAGAAAGTTTTGTACCCTTCCAAAAATTTAGATCTGACTAATCACTACGTTTCAAAGCTCAAAGAATCCGAAAAATATTAATTCAGAATGACATCAATATGTTTGACTATGAACTCGCTTACAACTCAAAAGCGATTTGAGCCAAACGGAAGAAATTTGTTATATGATCTGTATTCTAAATTTGTAGATTTCTATCAAATGTTTAACAATATCCATTCAGTTTAAATCTTTTTGTACGGAACCTGAATATACGTTAGAGCGATAGCTGCAAAACTAAGATAGGTAAAATTAAGTATATAGATTTGACATCTAAAACGTAAATTTCTATCAAGCGTAAATGCGATAACTCAAAAACATAATGACAAAGTATGAAATTTGGTGAATGATTTTGCTACTACAATTCTAATTTTGTGTCGAATTTAATTTTAATCTGTATAAAAAAGTATCTAAAATACACAGCCAATTTTATAGTACTTTTTTATTCACCGAGTCCTAATGATTTATTGGTGAAAATCGTACTCTAATAGACTCTTTCGTAACACTGTATGACATGAGGTTAATAATACACACGCATATTTATTCGAGAGTTATGCAAGAAGGTTTTGGGAAGACCACCTTCACTGATTTCTCTTCTACTTTGTATAAGCAAATTCTTTTAATCTTATTTCACAATAATAATTTAAAAGTGCAATATAAAATTCTCATTATATCAAAAATTTTGCTATTGAAAAACCAATTGTTCGAGAACTACAGGTGCAAATTTCAAGAATGGGGAAAAAAAGGGAGCCAAAACATTTATTAGAAGAAAACATAAGGAATAATAAAGATAAATGGAGACAAATAAAATGTGTCACCCAAATGTATTCCAGCTCCTCTTTCATGGCACTGTAGGAAAACATTTATCTTGTCGTCTGTTCGGATTTTTTTTTAAGAGTTAAGTTGGGCCGTTGGTGATTAATGTTATACTGAAAAGAAATCAAAAGAAATTCATAACTCCCCCTGAAATTATTGCATTTTTCATGAGCACCATAGATTTGATAAATAACTGTTCATGACTGACTATTTGGAATACATATTATCAAATGATCTGAAGATATTTCTATCCGAACTTCGCTGAAATCTCGATTCGGTTTGAAATATATTTTTTCACCGTTAAATGGCTTTTTAATGTTGGTATCTGACTAGATAAGGTATGAGCACTTTTTTTTAGGGAAGGAATGAAAGAAAATTTGTCGGGAAAGTATAATTTATTATAAAGTTCAATAAGAACTCAAAAATATTATTTTCGTATAATATTACCACGATTTTTTTCCTGTCATTTATAAAACTTTTTTTTTTTCATTCTCTGAGATTTTTTTATGCTCCTTATAAAAAACCCTAGCTTATCTGACTGAGAAATTGTTCTAATATATATCGAATTGTTACAATTAAATATAAGCCGATAGTAACGTAAATTTCATACTACTTCATTGAACATTTTTACAGCAGCATTAAACTCAATACTTTCCTTAGTTAATTAATGAAACGAATATTATTAGAAATACTCAGAAGAGAGATCGCCATGTGACATAAAACTCCAATCAGGCAGTGGAAAGAATACACAAAAGAAACCGATGATAAAATTAAGTATCAAACAGGAAGTTTAATGAGCACAAAAATAGGCTTATTCATCGTTAAGTTTTGAGTATTAAAATATATGTATAAGAAAGTTTATTTTTCGTAATGTTTGAAACGTATTGCGCAGTTCAAGTGGAGAAAATTCTAAGAAAATGTTGTATCCAATCAGTAAATTTTTAAAAGGCATTACTAAAAAGAGCGGAGAGAATTAAAAAAATTTCTGTAATTATAAAAGCTATCGAAAGGCAAATAGAAGACAGCATATATTAGATATCCACACAAATACATATTCCTTAGAGAAAATTACATATATCATTAGAGAACAGTTAATATTGTAAACGTAATACTTATTAAAATTTTAATGTTTTTGTACAGAAAATGAGTATTTTGCATTTTTTGCATGAAACATATCAAATTAGAGAAATGAATTATTATATAATACTTCAACCATCCAATGAATTTGTTTTTGATACTTTAAATAATTGATAAGAACGTTAACAAAATATTTTGTAACATTAAAAATGTATATTTGTGGAACGTTTCTTCTTTTTATAGAACTCTTTTATCCTAGGTAATTGATCTACACACATTGTTACACAAAAATCCAATATCCGATTGATATACAATGAAAAAAGTTCAACAGGTACAGAAACAGTTAACAATGTTTTATCATCCACGAAAAGACGATACTATGATAACAAACTACAAACGAAAAGTATATTAAACATCCACACATAAGCAATAAATTGGTAATAAGCAATTGTAATTGCGCAAAGTCCTGAGAGACTCTTCTGAGCAGATCAGTACTCGAAAGACTCGCTTTACCACTCACTGCTCTCGACTTTACTGACAGATTCTTATTTGTGTGCCTCAACTTTTTATAAATCCTATTATAGGGTATCGAAAAATCTAGAACAAACTTTGGAACTTTTGTCTCAATAACACTATCGCCAAGAATATTAAATATTCGGGATCCTTCCTTTTTGCCGCCAAATGATCGTCAAGTTTCTACTCAAAGCCCAGGGTCATTGACTTGGCATCCATTCAATAACTATTACTTTACCTTCCTTACAAGGTGACTTATTGTGAAGGGAAACAATATTACAAATTCGTAACAATATTCTTTTGGTCCCTTAAAAATGTAAAATCGGAATAATACTATAATTATTTAATACTAATGCTGTGACTGCATCACTATAACCTTGGTTTGAAATCAGGACCTACTGATTTAAATTATTATTTTAGACGAGACTGAAAGAGTTTCTTAATTTATTATATCTAATCCAGTAATTAGTTTTTCTATTAGAAATAGATGGTCTATAACTGATAGGAAGTTAAGAAATACGAATACGCAAAATCTAGTTTCGTCTAATCAGAATTCAAAACTCCTTAGTGTCTCATATCCTCTTTGTGCATATTCAAAACTAAACGGTAATTTGATAATCAGATGATCTGCATATCATTAACATCGAAGGATAAACATCTTAAATACACTTCTTCTTACAGGTGAAACATCGTCTATTCAGTAGAGTAATTGTGATCTAGTCGAAAGATTCGAAACCTAACTCCACCAATCATCACCATATATGCAGACGTTGCAAGTTATGCTTTTTTTTTAATCTAACGATTTCTTGTTAATTTTTGAAGGGAAGTTTAAAAAGACGAATGCTGATTCAAAAATTGCTGGGATTATGTCTCACGTTTAAATGACAAGAACATCCTATAATAGGGCATGTAAGCACCTTTAACTTCAGGACAGAACATTAATCTAAGTAAACTAAGGAATTGTAAAATACGTTTTCATGTCCGATCGTTTTTGATCAATGAATGTCATTAGTTTTTGATCCCTTTACATGATTTGAGATCCTTACTTTTCAAGAAGCAGAAAAAACGAAATATAGAATTGTTGGTATTAGGGATAAGTGAGGATGGAACTCACAACCTTAGGGTTCGTAGCCAGATAACATGACCACAATATTAAAGTGACCACTCAGTCTTGAGGATGTTATCTGGCTTATAAAGCTCCCACTACAATAGCTACTTATCTGACTACGAATCTTAAGATTGCGAGCTCGATCCACACCTATCTCCAGTACCAACAGAATATTCTTACCAAAGGAACACGCCTTTTAGAATTGGGACAAGTAAACATCAAAAGTGGTGCTCTAATTGTAACAGGGTCATTTAATTTTCCGTCAAGTTACGAATAGTTGGAACATAAACTAAAACCTTATTTGGAATAATTCATATCAAATGGAGTGTGAAATGAACAAGTTTTTTTTTTCCACTAATGAGGCAATAATACATCGCTCTCAAAAACATGACCACTTCTTAAGTCATGTAATTTTGTAAAACGAATCATAAATCTGTTATGCCTCGATAATTTTGCTCCTGGTTACCCTCTTTATATCGTTGATGTATATATGAAAGCTAAGACGGCAATTTACAACATTTTACGTCTGAATAATGTTAATAGTGCCCTGTTTTGTTCATAAAGTGACCTCAGAACTGACTATACTGAATATTTTCCTAAATTAAAAAATTGTACCTATTGACACATTAATTATTAATATATACTATACTAGCCGTCTTTGGTGACCAGCTGGTTCGCCATGTGTTAAGCGTTCTAAAATTTTCAATTAAATCACATATCCATTAGCCTTGAAGTAATTGCAGGCATTGATTGACCAGAAATTAATATTTTCTGTAAGATGACGGACAGAAAGTTCTAAAAGTACACCTTTTCCTAATAATATTCTTTAATTTTATAAATCAGTCAGTTTTAACCATCGGTTATGCTTCCAAAATATTAAAAAAAAATTTCGATGATATTGCCAAAATATTAAATATGTTTTTTTAAAGAAAGCGAGAAAGGGAAAAAGAGTATTAAATTTATGATACAGATATTGCAAACGATTATAAAAATATGGCATTAAGTCGTGATTTCAATGCATTTCCTGTCTAAATGCAATCAGGTTTACCGTAAACAAAGATTTATTGAGTTAATGATATAGATATTGCAAATAATTGTAGAAACCTTTGCTTTGCATTTATTTTTTAAAGAAAATATCACATTTTATATTTCTTTTATTTTATCCAGTCACGTGCTGAAAGTTGTATTGCGATGATATTTTTTTTTATTTGAACTTCCGGCATTCTTTTATTTTATCTAGTCACGTGCTAAAAAATCATGGTTAAAATATTTCTTTAAAAATTCGTTAAAAATAGAAGCTTAAGTTATACATTAAAACACTGATACCATTAGAAGGCTAATTTTTTAATCTTTAAATTGATGTAAAAATCATGTTTATGCGATTATATTTTCGGAAGTTATAGCGGAAAAACGACGAAATTTCGCTTAAATTTTAATTCATTCAAATTCTAATTAAAAATTCGAAAAAAGGGCTCCGAGGTGCACATTCCCAACCTCCAAGATATACATGTACCAAATTTGGTAGCTGTAGGTCCAACGGTCTGGCCTGTAGAGCGCCAACACACACACGCACACACATTGAGCTTTATTATAAGTATAGATTACAACGATTATCAGTAACGTCAAAATACGTGATTATAGTACAAGGTGTTTTGTGATGGCAAAGAATTGGAAATTATAGCCCTGAATTAAAACGTGAAATTAGAAAATTTCCTTTCATTAAACCTACCAAGAAAATACTGTGTGATGACAGTGAAGACTTGATTCCAAAGCGGCATTTGTCCTAGTTGATTAGGTTAAAGTATTTTTTGATCAAAATAGAATAGAACCAGCTGTCATATGAATATCTCATCTCAACAATGTGCATTTAAAATGAAGAGACCTCCTTAAGTCTTAAAAACGGATTCGTGTGGTGGCCTATTTTTTTGCTATGCTTGTTTGCTTGTGAAATCGGTTAGAATGCTAACAACATCTTGTCTTTACACCTAATTTCTTGATCTCTATCAGATTTTGAGTGAGGAAATTTATCTGTATATCTGTCCAAACACAAGTAAGCACGATAATAGTAAAAAGAATGATGTATAAATTTCCACACACAGATTTAGTATCTAAAATGTAAATAAAATTTCCAAATAAATCTGTTGAGACGGTGGCCATCTGTCGGTCTGTATATTCTCATGGGCGTAAAGCGATAACCCAAAATTACAACGATTTGAATAAATGGAACTTGGTATGTAATCTTGTGACTACAATTGTAGTACTGCATCAAATTTTAATTTCAATTTGTAGGGAAAAAAAGTGCCCAAATTGCAATCTCAGTTTCCTTCACTGCAGTGCAAAGCACAAAATTCTTATTTATAAAGTTAAACTAAAAATAAAAATCGGAGTACTGACTAGCTCAAGAGAAAATGAGAATTCTTTTATTACAGTGTATGCAAGAAAGTTTAAGAGATATTATTCCTGCTTATATATGTGTATATATAATCTCTGCTAGTTGAAATATCTTTTTTTCTATATTAAAAAAATACAAAGTACTATTATACGAAATTCAAATTTAAAAGAACAATACAAATGAAATCTACGATCGCAAATTTCAATTTATCATTTCAGATCATTATTATTTTTAAGTCATTATTTGTCTTTATTAATTTAAGTCATTAACCAGTTTATACCGGTTTTAAAGGACTTTTCGATCGGTCTCTCTCTCTCTCTCATATGTATATATATATCTTTCATTTTTAATTTTTCTAGCCAGCAGTTTTGCCGGGAATTGACCAATTTTGAGATGGGGAAAAAAATCGTTTTTTGTTTTTTTTAAATATCAACGCATGCATAATCTGATAGTCTCGTCCTTGTTTCAAACCGATTTAAACTTTTTAATCACTTAAACTAATTAAGATGATTCGTAAGAATTCAGAGAGTGAATAATTTGAAAATCAAGTTGTAACTTTAGTTGACGGTAAATTGCCAAATGTGACTCCTTCTGCATTGTTTCCTAATAACCCTAAAAGCGAAAACGGGATCCCTCAAAAGCAATAAATTGCTTTGCGGCATCCGTTAGTGATAAATCGCCCATTTGTTGCCTACGCATTTTGAGTCTTCAAAACCTTAAATCAAAACAACATGTTCTGACATGATAATAATTCTGAGCACTTGTGCCATTCATAGAGATAAGGTTACTTAACTTTTTTTTAATTAACTTAACTACAAGATAAGTTCTGGATATTTTTTCTACATTACAAAACTTACAAAACACAAACACAGCCTTGAAGATGTTACTTAGTAAAAGTAATTATCAATAATTTTTTTCGTGGGAAGTGTTTTTTTTTATTCCAAAATTTCCAAACCAAGAAAACGTATTCATATCATCCATACCTGTATGAATTTCTAAGATAAGGAATATGATTCTTTTTCTATATTATTTTTACTGTGAAATTCTTATACCCATTTTTCTATACAACCCTAATATTTGAGCTTTGTTTCTGCAGTGATGATGTAATTAACAATTGGAAAGCTTTTCTTCTGGCCTTTGTTTTTTTCCAAGTCCTATAAGTAAACTAACTTTTCGATGGAAACTTGATTTGAATCACGCCAGCCACTCGGAAGCTGGCGCGAAAATTTGTTTTTTAATGGCTCCATTTAAGTTCAATAATGCCCCTAATCAGTTGATGCAATTTAAATTCGGTGAAAATGAAACTGGTTAGGGAACCGTATTTCCACTACCACGTGTTGGGTCAAGGTTGTTTTGCTTATTATTTTCGCGCTCGCATTTCCGGTAAAATCACGCTTGCCCTTTGGTCACCAACACGAATTTCGAATCTATCAGCCTGGTTTTTACGTGGGGTAAACCGACTTTAATTTCTTTAAAAAACTGTAAAAAAATCGCATTCGGATCTAAATGGACGATATCGGCGCCTAATCGTACTTGGAAAGGTTGGATCTATTTTGGTCAAGGTAGTTTGGGTTGAGAGATATTCAACAAAGAGAAAAGTTCTTGGTTGTAAAATGTCTGATGTTTTTCAAAAATTTCCTTAAATGCGAAGAAACATCATTTATTATGCCAATCATTTGATAATTACATTTTATTTTCCAAAAACTGCAATTTGTCTTAAAATGTATTTGAAATTGTTATGACTCATTGTGTCTATCTGAGTCATTCTAACAAAGCTTGTCTGTCGGCGAAAAAATTTAATAAAAATTTGTGTTCAATGCATTTCACTTGACTTTAATTCATATTCGACTTTACCTTCATTTGAATAAAATGAAATGTTGTTAATATAACAATTTAAAATTATTTTCTAATCAATTCAAATAAATGGTAATCTCCTGTTTTAACTCCTTGACCTACAATTTTCTTAATTTCATAATTAAAAGACACATACTGTTCGGGGCAATTAATATATTAGGGTTCTGTAATAGTGTAAGGATATTTTATATATCGAAGCATTACTAAGTGATTTTGGATTTTTAAATACTTATTAATATTTTTTCTTAATTTCAGATTTAACATTAAAAATTAAATAAGTATAACGAACGAATCAAACTCGTTATTGTATGTGAAGAATATGTGTTAATACTTCAATGCCATGCAATACACTTACTGGCTTACAACTCTGTTTTTGCCATTTTGTTAGAAGTGTGTGTTTTCACAGGTTCAGATACTACACTTATTTTGCATTTTCGATGCCTGCATTTAGTCTAATGTAATGGACTTGAAATAGCTTAGTCTTGACTTAATTTCACAAATGAGATTTAAGCATAAAAAAAAACTTTTTTAGCATCAAGGGGTTAAATGATAATTTTAATGCTAACCGTTATGCTAAAATAATTTTAAGTATGGATTTTCTATTTAAATGATAAAACAGGTAGCATTTTCATACGACACCTAAAATTATCTTTCCTCAGTAATTCATAAAAAAAATATATATTTTTTTTAATTTCTGGAAAAAAAAAGACATTTTTTGTTGAATCTTCTCTAGAAAAAAAAATCTTCCTCACACATGAAAATCATTCTATTATTCTGTTTAACAGCAATTTTTCTAATACATTTCTTACCGGTGATTATTAAGACCGAAAAAAAATTGGAACTTTTTATTTATTTAAGAGTGAAAATTATCCGTTATTGGTTAATAAAATTCTGTTTAAATATTTTAAACTTAATAAACGTTATAAAACATAATGTATGAAAAACTCAGCAAAGGAATAGATTCTTCCATTTAACCGTTTTACTTTCTCGTATGCCGGCGTATTGGCATAAGGTAGCTTGTCTTTCCCGTGATATGGGTGTCCTGGGTTCGAGTCCTGGTGCAGGCATGGTTGTTCTGTGTTCTATCTGTGAGTTGTATGAATGTGCCCCCTCCCCTTAAATAGGGGTTGCGCAAACGAACGTGTGAAGCATGAAGAAATCAAGTCATACTCTTGGCTCTATTTGGCGCTACTGAACAAACAAGAGATGCTCTTTCCGGCTTAAATCGTTGACAACTTTCTGTCAATGGGCTTGTAAAGTGCAATAAGTAATTACAACAACAACATTTCTCGTATATGTAGTACGGAGAAAG
>JAPMOQ010053173.1:266151-306464 GCA_026543055.1 Argiope trifasciata | reverse complement strand
CCTATCATGAGTCGAATGTCAGAATTACGACCATATCCTTGAAGGCAACAAGCCGTAAGAAACAACTTCAAAAAGAAGTCAGATTCTGTCGAACTTAGTCATTATTTCGAGAAAAGCATCGAAGGCAGCATGCCATTCTCTAGGTCGTCCTTTTGGATATGAACCATTGAGCAAAACTCCATGATGAACTCCCATATGTGGAAATTTTCCTATAAAGTTCATCAGCTAAACCTACTGAATTTATTCCGATCATTTTTTATTCAAGATTTCTAAATATGTCATCAAGTGTTGGCTTTCTCTTTTTCCAATTTTTGAAAGAAATAAAAAATATGCTTTTCCAATGTCCATCGATTTTTTTTTCACACGGAAAATAGAGTTTATAGCCATTTCAAATGTTTGTTCCATATGAATGTTTAGGATCCCTCAAAAAATTATCAGTGGTTGAAAAAGGTTATTAAAATTTCATAAATTTCTGTTCTTTTCCAGAGATTTAATGAAAATAAAACATTGAGATAACACATAGTTTCAATAATTCGTACGATTTCGCCAGTTTTCTTCGACGTTTTCACAATTTTGCAACTTTGATGCAAATGCCAAATCATGAGGGTGCAACTTGTATTGTTGTTACTATAATTTTATAACATTAGGGAGATTCCTATAGGAAGACTATCTATTGCAATGGTTATCCTGTTATCATGACAAATCTCTCTCTCTCTCTGCAATATATATAATATAATATAATATAAAAGTGTATGACGCTTTGACCATGTTATCTTGTGAATGGGATAATTAGAGTAATTTTGTTTGGATTTTAAGTGTCTTCGAATACATTGTTAGAAATGTAAAAATCTCGGACGAGCTCGTAAAACACCCATCCAGCTCAAAGGGGTGGAAATGGTCAGAGGGTGAAGTTTTCATTTCGCAATAACTTTCTTAGATTGAAGATGGAAAAATAAATCCAATTAGCCAAATGAGCACCTCATTAAGACGGACAACTTTTGTATTTAAGTTTTTTCAATAACTGCAATGTCTTGAAAAATGGGAGCTGAAAAAATGATTTCCGCGCCCTAGTTTTGACTAACATCTATAATTCATGTTGCCAGATAGTTACTCAAATGTATGTACCTTTGCTTTCCAGCATACCGAGACAAGTATTTTGTTTTTGCTCGGCTTGCTAGGACTGTGTATTCGATCATATTAAAATAAAAAATCTCGAAAGCATTGTGTTCTCAACAGATGTAAGCTTCAACAATTGAGAAATCAAATGTAGCCTTCTTGCATCTTGAAACCTGCTTGATTTATGAGGTTTTTTGGCGCAAGAGACACATTTGGCTAAGTTGCGCCAAAAGCAAATATGTCTTGAAGAATACGTAAATTCATAACCATTCATTCGTTTGGCACCTTTTAATGTCTGAGGCGAGGTATGTAGTGAAGTCAATAGATCGCTCGTTAATTCTTGTAACTACCCACTTATGCGGATAGAGGCGAGGGTGCCGGTTCTCTTGACCCACCCCCTTGTTCCTTTTCGAAAGAGAAGAACACATCCTCCGCATCAGAAGATGGGCGATTCTCTCCGCATGGCCAATCACCGTGACGTCACAACGGGGTCCGGTTTGGGGTTGAGCTGCAGACGATCCGTGACGACGCACCTGGAACACAACACTCAGGTGGGAAGATCAAGTCGGGTTCAGTTGTCCTTCCAAAAGTGCTTGTTGCTCCGGTCGAGGATTAAGCTTGCGGTTGTGGCATCGGTGCGGGTTATCGTCTGAGCGCCTGTCATGCCTTACGAACGGTAGGTCCTTCCTTTCTTCTTCTTCGGGATGTTGCGCTTGTGCTTATTAGAAGTGCTGTGAGGAAGAAACAGGTGGTTGTTATTAGAGTGGTTTTCTTTTGTGGTCATTGTATTGGGTCTGTCTTAGAGTGAGGGTGTTTTCTTGCACGGGTATTTGGGATTCTATTCTTGAAGTAAAAGAAGTCTAATGCTTTTTGGATTGGATGGTGCAGCATATAGAATTAAGCAAAAGAATGGGTCGATTTTTTTTTTTTTTTTTGGAATCTAAAAATAATTTTGCTAATGATTGATTGATTGTTGTTGGTTAAAATTAGAACTGTAAAAGAGAAAAAATTATACGCCTATCTTGTGTCTTTCATAAAATATGTCCATAACTTGATAAGAAAAAGAAGAATTCATCGGAATTCATTTAAAAGTACTGTGTTCTAAAAAAATTTCTGATACTGACGATAAATAAATTCTGATGTTCATTCGAATGTTCCATTTTGGTTTAAAGGTATGCAAATAAAAAGTTTAACACATTACTTCTATATTAATTAAATTTTAATGTATCTTGTGTCCACTCTGAATATGAAATCATGTCATGAACCGAAAACCTCTTCTTTTATATGACAATTTGCAATGAATACCTCTGGTTTTTGTACCTTGAAGATGAGATTTATTTTGCTTAAACTATTTAATAAATTTACTTGTTTTATCTTAATAGTCATATAAGAATGAAAATATGTCAGCGGTATTGCAAATATAAATAGAATTTTTAATTTTTATTGCATAATTTTGTTTAAAATGTATATTTTAATAGTTGTATGTCGATATACGTTGTTTTTCACATTTTTCATGAAAGAAAGTGAAATTTAATTTTTCAAAACATTAGAAGAAAGTGAAATTTAAATTTTTTAAAAATTCAACATACAAATAAGCCTATATTTGTAATCTATAAAATGTGATTTTAAAGTATTCTCTGTGATTTAATATCTTTGATTTGTTATGGTTTAATATTTCTTATAAATATTTTTTGTCCTTTTCTTATAAATAAGGGGGAGTGTATTATATAAAAAATATATATTCTTGTTATTATGTTATTGTTACGATTCATCATTACATTTGACAGTCATACTTTTTGTGATAGTATAAATCTTGCTTCCATTTACAACCAAGTATTAAAATATAATTTAACTTCAAATACAAACAGTTCCTATTTAGATACAAAAAATTTCATCAAGAACGACTTCACGATTATTTTTATGAACGCAAATTTAATAGATTTTAAATGTTACGATACATTTTTGTATGTTGGTTTCATATTTTAATCTTTAATTTAGTTATGGATATTTGCTTTTACTGATTTAATTTTTGTTAGTATCAAAACAACATTGTGATCAATAATCAATATAAAAAATTACATCATCAATGTAATTTTTTATGATGTATAATATTATGCCTCTAAGTATATCGGATTTTGAGCTGTGGTTTGTGGAGTTTTCAGCTGCGATAAATACCACAGTTGAAAATTTTAAAATCAATAGCAACAGGTATCGATGATGGGATTCCAAAATTGTAAAATGCTTAATGCCGTTTCAGAATAACAGAATACATGTTCTATTTACTAAAGATAAACATTTTTCCCCAACTATGTGTCCAGCGAATTATGCTGGTTGGAAGTTTATTTGTTTTCTACTACATGTTGCGTCTTATTATTACACCTTTTATCATTTTTCATGATATCTGTTTTTCATGGTATCTTTTTTAAAGTATCTGTCCGATGTATATTCGAATGTGTTAAAGTATCTTTGTCGTTTTAAATTTATATTTTTTTACAAACATTTTAATTGTATTCAACGAAAATTTGGTGCATTTCAGTCAATTATGTCTCGTGGCCAATCATCTAGCCTCTTATTATTATAGTACTGAATTGTATTTAGTGTTTCATTTAAATAGCAATTAGATGCAATTCAAGATGTTTGGAATTATTTGTAAACATCGTTATTAAATGTCGATTTTCTTTTTTTTTTTTAATCTACATTTAGAACTTAAGTATATATGTATCTACGTACTAAAAATAGTTGCCGAATTTATCGCCGAAAACATCAAAATTATGAAATAAAGAGAGATATTTTGTCCCATTTGAAGCAATTATTTATGCCAACTCTTTGCTTTGTAACACACAACACAATCATTCTTCTTCTTATTATTATTACTTGGGTTAAACGACATCCTTTTGTAAGAATAAATGATCGAATTATATTTTGAACATTCCAAATTTTTGGTTTAAACCAGTTGTTCGTCATCGGAAAGATCCGATCTCATATACATATTAGCAAAATGTTTCCTTTTTTTTTTTTTTTTTTTTTTTTTTTTTTGATAAATTTTGGTAAAAGAATGAATTTTTGAAATGTATTCGGTTGTTTTCCGTCCTACGCCAAAACTGCCCGCTGCTTGCAACCGCAACTGTACGTAGTGGGAATCGAAACCTAAACCACTTCGATTGCAATTCGAGCAGCAAAACAGCAGGGGGAAAAGCAGAATAAATGCTTAACTGCAACCTCATCTTTTCACCTTTTCGATCCCTGGGGCACTGGTGGATCGCGTAGGATTGTCACAAGATCGTCTGCTGGTTTAATTGTTCTTATGCATGCAAGGCCCTTTTTTATTCTAAAAGGATTCTCCAGGGCCCGGTTCGTTGTCCTTCTTGGGCCCGGCTCGACTTTTTTTTTTCTTTGTGACGGTAAACGTCGCGCAGGCTGGACTGCACATGGGGCAATCATCTGGATTTATAAGATATGTGTGGCAGGTGTTTTTTGTTGCGTGTTAAATCCTCGTTTTGCTACTAATGGACATAACTCTTTTGCTCTGCACCCTATAACCCATCCTTGGAGTGCACTTTCTTTTTAATTAAATAAATGTCGGGTTCAGTAACTAACGTTTTACGTCAGATAAATCATAAGTATGAAAAACTTGACAGATTTTCTGAATTGATTTGCTGAAAAAGAAAAGAAAATCATTACTGGCTATTTTGGATTATTATACAAAACGAGTAGATTTATCTGAGAAAAAGCCTACAATTTATTTATCTTCATTTGTTCGAATTTTTCTTTTAACTCAGTTTCACTTTCTCACAAACGAATATTTGTCTTGGAGGAAAGGATTTTTTTCTATATATACTATTATTGAAAACAGGAAAAGAAAATCTATCTGTCTTTGACACTTTCATTAACGTTATAGTGAAAGCTTGGTTAATTTTTGTGCGCCATGAACACATATGTTTTGTATTTTTAATATTAGCTCTTTAATGATGTATTTGTAATAGAAAGTTGTGTCGTATGAACAGTTTTTTTTCTAGACTTTCATTATAGCTTTAAATGTTGCATGTTTTGATAGACTTGGGTCTTCAGAGCATGAAGATTTCAGGTTACCTTATTTCATTGATAAACTGTCTTGTAAGCAAGTCTAATCCACGTTAAATCTGTTGACTCCAAATTTCTTCCTACTGGTGTGGGTGCATAGTTTGGACAACTGAAGCCTATCGACCTTATCATCTGACCAAGCATCAAAATTAAGAAGTTTGTCCCAAGATAGTCCTAGTGTTTCTTTAAAACAGGGTTTTAATATGATTTAACTAAGCAGACTTTGCATGAATTTTACGAAAAAGAACTTCAAGGGGTGTTGAAATGTAAAAATACGAAACGACACGGTGGGTGTAAATGAAAACTTTATTCAAAGTATACACCATAGGCATGAACACAACAATCCCATTAATTAACGAGCCGAAGGATTCCTTGTTCATTGTTCCGTGACGAGACCCAGTCCACAGCATCCTTGAGTTCGCCGTCCAAGTTCCGCTACTTGTTAAATTCTTTAAATAAACAAAAACTTGTAATAAATACAATATAATAAATTTCTTTAAATAAAAATAAACTTGTTAAATAACATCGAGTTCAGAAGAACCATTCACTCCGATGTGTACTGTGAGTCACTCCGAAGACAGGTTCGCCAAGAACAAAAGATCGGGACAACTCACTGAGGATGTGCTTTTGCTCCATGATAACGTGCGTCCACACGTCTCCAAGGTCACACAAGTGGAACTAACCAAGTTCAAGGTGGCAACAGCTCGACCATGACCCCTACAGCCCTTACAGGTAGCCCTACGATTTTCATGCGTGTGGTCCGCTGAAAGAAACATCTGAAAGGGATTTGTTTGTTTGTGTTGTTTGGCGCAAGAGTCATATTTGGCTATACTGCGCCAATCAAAAGGTTAGAGTAAAAAAGGTGTTAAAAATTAACATATTAAAGTATGCTCACAGATGTATCAAGATAAAATTACATAAGTGTGAATTAAAAATGATTTTATCAACTTAAAAACTAAAACAATGAAAGAAAATATGCTACAATTATGAAATAAACATGAACATCCTCAAAAACAGGGGGGGGGGGAATGCTAAATGCAGTGAAAAAGGCCAATAGCGCTTAAAACTTTAAAAATGTTTGGGTGGTTTTTTTCACCCACCAAGTCTTGTAATAATAGAGAAGACGAATTAAAAAATTGGACACGATAGGAATAATAAACAGGATAATCAATTAAAATATGACAAACAGTAAAATGTACTTGGCACCTGTTGCACATAGGTGGATTTTGGACTAATATAAAATGCTTATAAGTGAAACGTGTATGTCCTGTACGGAGACGAGTCAATTTGACATCTATCTCACGTATAGGTAGGACAGGCCACAAACCAATTGTAGGTTTTATAAAATGTAGTTTATTATGTGTTTGCTGTGAAAGGGAAACTTTTCAACCCGAACGGTGAATTCAAATATACTATAAGAACTGGGTCTCCTGTTGGCCACATAAATTCTGGTAACAAGGAATCCTTCGGTTCGTTAATCAATGGGATCTTTGTGTTCAGGCCTGTGGTGTATACTTTGAATAATGTCTTCATTTATTCCCACAATGCCGTTTTGTACCTTTACATTTGAACACCTCTTATATTTATGTATAAACGTATTGACAACTGCTTTCGAATTCACAAACAGAATATGAGGATGATGTGGGGGGGGGGGTACGAAGATTCAAGACCTGTCAATGTCAATCCGCTTTCAAAATCGTTCAACCCACAAGTAAATCTGCGCTCCACTTTTAACTACGAGTTGAAGTTTATTTTTCTGGAATAAGCTTCTCGCTTATTTTTCATCGATCCATCTTCCCGAGAAAAATTTGACAAATGTCACATCGGTGTGGGTTAAATTATATCCCCAAGTAATTAAAAATGAAATATGGAGGGGATATTGTGTCTGACACTTTATCACCGGTGATTTACTGGATCGTAGCCTTAACTCAAGAAGAGCCATAAATTAAATTAAGCTCTTCAATAAAAACTTGGCGACAATTTCTTTTTTTCCTCCCCGCCACCACGCCGAACTCTATCACCTTTTCAATTATATAGCGAACGAAGAAAAGTTTACCGTGACATTGATTTCATTAAGATTCGAATTATGAAGCAATTAAATTTGATATTAATGATACTGAAATACTTAAACGATGTACATTTAAAAAAAGTGCTTAATTCAATAGAAAACTTATTGTGATTATAAATTATTTTTAACTATTTTGGGATTCAGAGAAATGAGTTTTGTATTTCATTAATTATTTTTGTGAGGCCAGAGAATAATTAAAAATTAACTATTGTAAAGAAGAAGAATATGGTGGAGGGTGGTGGGTCTAATGCCATTTAGTCATACCAAGCCCGAATGAGCGGAACTCATTGGAATTAAGGCAGGGGAGTGCGCCTTTCGTTGTTAACGAGCACCGTTAAGGTGAAAGTACGACTTTGCTCGAACGCATACGACACAACACTTTTTAGGGGGCTATCGAACTCATTCTTACACTCATTCATCCATCTGCAAGTCAGAATTTAGATCCAAATCAGAGACCGACTCATCCCTTATCCAGTACCCCCAGAGATGTAATTTGTTATGGGAACTTCGAAGACTTTGCCGTCACGACCTATTTAACGTGCCCCAACTGCCATTAATCAACACGGTGGTCTTTGGCTGAGACGAGGACAGAACTCGCTACCTTTCGGTTGCGAGACTGATGCTCTACCAACCAGGCTACCGAGGCCCTCAGAAAAATATTATAATATCTTTAACCGTCAAACAATAAAATCTTAGGTTTTATCTTTCAGACAAATTAATTAATTAATTTTCTTTTTAATTTTCTGGGGGCCGTTGTGGCCTGGTAGATGTGGTCTCGGCTAGTGAGTCTTAGGGTTTCAGGTTCGGGACCCGATTCCACCGAAGAACCGTCATTTAAAGGGGTCTGTTGCATGTTCAATCCGTCAAGGCCAAACGTCCTCTCTTTGGTGTGGCCTTGTGTAGAAAAGGAGGAGTCAGCTCAGATGTCATCTTCACCATCTGACAGGGGATCAAAATTACAAGGCGCGTCCCAAAATACCTCTAATGTTGCATCACAACGGGCCGTTAATATAACTAACTTTTAATTTATTCCTCTGAGCTAAATTTGTATATTATTAAGTAGTTTAGAATTTTCCTTTAAAATGTGCATTTTAGATTAGAATATTTAAAGGTGATTCCAGACATAGATTCATTGTTTTCGGTTCGTTTCATATTTTCAAAGCTAAATAAATCATGCGCATAGAAAATAAATCCACTTAATACACTGCAAAAGGTGAAAATACAAATCAATTTACAAAAACAGTAAAAAGGATTGCACTAAAATATATATAAAAATTTTTTACAATTTATTAAAATCGGAGAAAAATAATCTCTTTGAAAATAAAATTGATGTCACTAAAAGGCTCTTTTTTTTAATTTGAACTATTGTAAAAATTGTTTTTGTGTATTTATATATATACTGAAGATATTGTTTTTTACTATCCAAGAAAAAACAATCAATAAATCTTGCTCCAACGATCTTCCTTATAGAGCGCTTTGAAGGATTTTTCGACATCACGTATGTCACAATATATAAATGTTATGCAAAATCTTGAGATTAAAACTAGTGGAAGTGGTCTTTTAACAATCTTCTCGCATCCTCTTTAGTAAGTGTGTTATTCCCCTGCTCCTACATAAAGCTATTGGTCTTGAATGAAACTACAAATGTTTTGCATGGTATTAGTGAACAATAGTTACTGCTTATATATATTGGCTTGAATATTGCAATTTTATTGAATCTAGTGTATGCTCTTTGATTATAGAGCTCTCTCGTGCGGTTAATACACAAGTACCCGAAAATAGAACTTTTATTATGGTCTTTTTCCCAAGCGGTTGAAACTATAATTTGACAATTAAAATCCCAAAATCAATATTTTTTGTAAGTCATTACGTTTTTAAGTTATTGCGCGTCAAATTACCTACTGACAAAGGAGGTGTGATTCAAAATTGAATAAGAATCAATGGGTGCTAAACTCATATGCCAAATTTAATTTATTTAGCTATTTATGTTTTTTTAGTTACCACGCTTCATTTTATTTGGATAACCATACAATCCATTTCTCTTAGTTGATTGCGCTCATAGTTTGATAGAAATCTTCAAATGTGGTGTAAAAGGGGTTGAAATTTTATTTGTGTTGTTCAAAGCATGATTGAATTATCATGCTCATAAGCAAAAAAGATCTACTTCCAAAATTGCGTTTTTCAAATTTGGTGAGATTAGAAACGCGTTGAAAGTGAAATCTTTCGCTGCGATTATGACAAAAGTATAAAATATCAATCGATAATTGTTAGAATTGAGTTTCTTAATCATCTGAATCCTTAAATGAGCTAAATATTTATTCTGTTTAAATATTGTTTTAGTATTATTTTTTTATTTCAATAAATAGACGTACTTGGTCGCATTTCAACTTGCTGAGATCAGAAACGTATAAATTGGTAAAAATGTTGAGTTTAGTTTTTAAAGATTACAATAATTTCTTTTTTGTAGAAAACAACAACAAGTCTAATTCAACTTTTGCAATTATTATCAATTATTGTTCTTAGAATCTATAGATTTAGTCTTCATCGTCAGATTATCTGTAATGTAAGTTTCTAGCTCTAATGTAACTTTCAAATTGAATAAAATATTTAAATCTCGTAGAATTAAAAACATAAAAGAAAATGACAGTAACTGTGCAAAAAACATATTTAAACTAAAAGAATGATTAATTAGACTTCTCATTAATCTCAATGATACTTTCTTCTCGCCATTTTCAGTGCTTCAGTGGAATCCACTCAAACACGTTCTCATTTGAAGAAGTGGAATAAAAAAAATCATTCACTTGATTTTTGAGTGGGTATATTTCTTTACTGTTTATCTTAAATTTCGGCAAAACGTCGAAAATACCTCTTCAGAATTTTTTTTTTAATTTCAAAAGGCCTTTCAGAGTAATGTGTGATATTTCAATCAGAAAGTTTTATTCTATTGAGAAAAAAAATATTAGAGCTTATAAAAAACGTGTGAAAACTTCAAACACATACTTAAAAATTGCACACAACTACTCTTCAGATATACTTTGATGGTGAAAAAAAAATTCAGGATTGAATATTCAAATCCTCATAAAATTTAAATGAAATTTTTTTATTTTTTTTTAATGATTCATATGATAAAAAGAATTTAGAAGTATTCAAGAAATGTAGTAAAGTTTTTTCTAACTTATCGTCCAGGATTCCACTTTTGAGAATTGTCAATAACATTGGAATATAAAAATCTTCCAAATGATGTTTCTCTACTTTATTTTTTAGCTATTTTGATTTATAAAAATCACAACTTTGGTAATAACTAATAATGAACTAGAGTAAATTAGTTTCGTGATCTTGCAGTAGCGATAGACGAAAAAGAATTTATTCATTTCAAATTTTTCGTCGCAATTTCGAGTGTTTAAATTTATTTTATTTTATTATTCTTCATTTTGATGTGATCAATTATATCTATTTATTGAAATAAAAAAATAATAATTATACGAGATTTAAATATTTAATTCAATTTGAAAGTTACAATATAGCCAGAAACTTACATTACAGATAATCTGACGATGGAGACTAAATCTATAGATTCTAAGAACAATAATTGATAATAATTGCAAAAAATGTTGAATTAGACTTGTAGTTGTTTTCTACAAAAAGGAAATTATTGTAATCTTTAAAAATTAAACTCAACATTTTTACCAATTTATACGTTTCTGATCTCAGCAAGTTGAAATGTGACCAAGTACATCTATTTATTTAAATAAAAAAAATAATACTAAAACAATATTTAAACAGAATAAATATTTAGCTCATTTAAGGATTCAGACGATTAAGAAACTCAATTCTAACAATTATTGATTGATATTTTATACTTTTGTCATAAATCGCAGCAAACGATTTCACTTTCATCACTGACAAAAAATTTAACGATTTTACTTCTCACCAAAAGATTTTAAATAAAACCAACTTCGAAGGCGTGGGTAAGTCAAATCCTTTTTATTTTCTCTCCTGTTCTACTGTATCACTTTCATCGCTGTGATAATTTTTTAAAAACTTATATTATAAAAAAAAAGAACGATTCAATTTCTTGCGTGGTTCCACTACATGTCAAACCCACAGTTTTCCCCTGTTTATCATAAATCGCACGTGCATCTTAGTTAATTTTCATCACGAATTCTCACGGTCGTTGATCGAGTCAACTCAGTGAAAGAAAAAAATAATAAAAAAAACGTTCTTTTTATTTATTTGTTTATGAAAACGTACGAGCGACCCACGTTTGGGTCTCATACCAAGCCTACACTCTGACAAGAGTAAAAACCGCCGTCAAAATGGATAATCTTTTTAAGCCGGCTATAACTTTGGAATGGTGATGAATTAGACTTAAGAAGTTTGTTTTGGATGTCGGCCTTGAGAGTGAAGCCGGCGTAAGTCAATCGAAGACTGCATCTGGTCGAAAATTTAGTGATTAAATGAACGGGATTAACTGAGATGGTTCAGAATTTTTTTACTATTTATCCGAAATTAAAAATTCAAGATGTTAATCTTGGATTGACCAACTTTGCATCGTCAGTTTGAAGATGTCAAAAATTTTGAACTCCAGAATTTTATAAATTTCCAGGCTTTGGCTTGCAAGAATCTGAAGAAAACATATTTTGCAATTGCCTTTTTATCCGTTTATGAACCATTAATTTAACTATGCAATGAACTAGTGAAATTAAATTTGGCCTTTTTTTTTTTTTACTTTTAAAATTTGTGACAATGTGAACAGCAACATTTTTTAGTAACTAGAACTTCATTTACAGAACGCCTTAAAAACCATATCTATTAGCTTCATCGCACGAAAAGATTTAAAGGAATTTCGAACTTGTAATCCAAAACATCTTAGCAATATAATGTTTCTGATTTGGTCTTTTTGGCCTTTTCGTTTTCTCATACAAGTAAATAAAGATAAAACATTGCAATCATTTTTTAAAAATTGAAATTGAAATTTTGGAAACTTTTTTTTTATGTTTCGGAGCTTCTTGAGTTTGAAAAGCACGTTTTTGAAACAATTACTATCTTTAGAGGCGATAACTCATAAAACACTTTCAGCTAGATGGATGAAATTTAGCTTATGGCCTTTCACCAGATAGTTCCTTCAACTTGAACTATCTTAGTTTGAGAAATCTGAAGAGAATTCTTTTGTTTGATGTCTTTTACTTGCAACATTAAAATTAATCGCATTTTCCTTTTCACTCCTAATATTATTCTAAATGGCTTTTTCTATAGCCAGACTTAAAATGCCATTCAGGGAAAGTCAGATATTTTCTCAAGGTCCTATTTTAAGCTCGTATCGAAGAAAAACACGTCAACATGGTACTCAAATATGTATTCCAAGCAACCAATCAATAAATATAGCATAGTTAATAGGCAAATGAATGAAGAGAGGCGCTATCTCTGATGTCATTCTCGTCGTCTGACAATTGCTCTGAAATCATCTTCCAAAACTCTAATACAGATACAAAATGAAATATTAATGCAGTGTGGTTATAATTAAACTTTATCTATAAACAACATTTTACAGCACAAACGAGTGAACAGATTGAAACGAAATTTTGTATATGAATTATACACGTGATGAGCACATGGAATTTAAGGGAAAAAAAAATTAGTTCCAAAATGTCCACCAAACGGCACTATTTCTGGAAAAACATTACAATTACAATAACGGAATACTGAAACAATATTAACAATCCAGAACAAGAATTATGAGTAATAAAATTAAAAGCAGGGAAAAGTTGGAAACTCCAGAAATATTCATAAGCAAAGCATCCCAATTGATCAGTTACGATCTGCTATTAAACACACCGTCAGTCTACTTGAACAAGGGCACCTTTCCTCAGATCGTCCTGGAGACGATTAACAACTGCCCTTGTGCAATTTAGACTTAATCTGTTCTTGTTTCTGCAGACTAAACTTTTTTCCCTCAAAAAAATTACTGTTTTTTTAATTTGTTGCTTATTTTCACTTAATGTGGCTCGATGACAAGGTGATCAGAAACTAGTCAATAAATGTTAATATTGTTTCTGTATACCATTTCGGTGGTTTATTGTGTTAAATTCAATGTTTTTCTGGCAAAGACGCCCTATGACGATACTTTGGACCTTTTTTTTTTTTCTTAAATCCCGTGAATGCATTTCGAAAGATACTCCATATGAGCATCCTCATTCACCTACAAAATTTCAATTCGAGGGACAGTGCGTTTAATAGCAGTTCGTAACTGATCAGTTCGGATGCTTTGGACATGGATATTTCTGGAGTTTCCTGGCTTTTCATTTCACTACTTATAATTGCGTTAAATGCAATGTTTTTCCGAAAATAGTACCCTCTGGTGGACATTTGGAGCTTTTTTTTCAAATCTCGTGAGCGCATTTCGTGTATAGTCTATAAATCAAATTTCGTTTCAATCCATTCACCCATTTGCGTTGTAGGATGCTGTTTACAGGGGAAATTTAATTATAACCACCTAGTAAATGAGACAAATACTTGTCAATGTAAATTGACTTCCCCCCCCCCCACCCCTTTCAAGAAAGCATTGACTTACCCTACTATTAATCTGATCCGATGCCAGTTTACGATCTTCCTTTTTGCGTAACTAGAAACCCACGAGTCTGCGCTAAAACGGGTCAAATGTCTTTTCATTATCATGTGCCGTTTCCCGCGGGCCACATGATTTATTTATATGCGGATACGGCGAAGAGAGTGAGAGAGCGACTTAAAAACTCTTTCTCTCTCGCTTTTGGAGACTGTCAATGACCTTTTGACATCGTGGAAAAACTACGAGTTAGTTATTTTATTTCTGTTCCGTTCTGCCGCATTTGCCGTTGAATCTGGCTTAGGGCTAGCATCTGTTCACCCGGTTTCGTTTTTTTTTTTTTTAATCTTTTGATTCATAATATCAAGGAATTTAAGAAGCTTCTGTAAAAGGATTGGAGGAATTTTTGTGATGGGCGCTCTTCAAAGCTAGAACTAGTTCCTCAAGATTAAGATTTCTCGAACTTGTTCAATTCACGATCTCATTCTGAACAAAAAATATGTTCCCTGGATCCTGATAATAAAAAAATTGATAAAAGAAGTTCATTATAATTAAAAATTAATTGAAAAATCAAATATTTATGACATATATTTTATTTTAAACCTTTTAATTTATGGTGGTTTGATTAATAATTTTTGTTTAGAAACATTAAGTAATTATATAATGCTTTTTGGCAAAAGGAAAAGAACTCTTTCTCGGTTCTACCTTGTGAGAAATCATTTTTTCTAGTGTAAATGTTTTTTACCAGTTTCAGACTTTAAATGGACTTTATTTTTTGCCTTTCTTCAAAGTTTGCGCAGAGAAATTCAAGCACAGCTAAAAGTGGAGAATATTCTGTTAGTAAAATTGCAGGAAGAGCTCTGCATCTGAAGCTTTTTGTTCCGGATTATGGACTGTTCTTTATTTATTTATTTTTTTATTTATTTATATGTTATTATTTTTTTATTTATTTATTTTTCTTTTTCTTTTTTTTTCTTATTATTTTTTTGTCTTTCCCTCTAAGCTTTTATTTTCTTTCTCTCTTAGCTTTTATAATTTTTTTTCAATGTTTTTTTTGGCGCTGTCTTTAGCTTCTTTTGCATCTTGTACACGTGCATGGAAAAGTTATGTTTGAATAACAAGTTTTTTGATGGCTATTTAAATTATATATTTTTTAAAATTGTAAGCTTTTCACCGGTGTAACGCCACTTTGGGCACACACCTAATCATCATCAGAATACATCAGAATAATGTTCATTATAGGATTCCGATACCCTCCGAACTTTTGCGCATGCGTCACGAGGAGTTCATTTCCTCAAAAAAGGGATGATAGGAAAGATGAAAGGAGGAGACCTTTACATTTAAGAGTAATTGTAAACTCAAATTATTCGCGGAATTAGAACACCTAGTAAACGTTCCCCCTTCTGCTTACTACTCTTTAGAAAAATGCAAACTTCGGATAGTGCTATTCTGATGATTCCGAAACCAATAGTGTTATAATAAAACGTTATCGTGCATTTAATAAAAATTGCTCCTATTATTTATTGCCGATTGGTAGTTGTCAAATGTTAACACATCCTACAAGAGCATTTTTCAGATCATTAATTAGCGAAGCGTTGAGTCAAACGCAACTGTAGTTACTTCATTGAATATTTTTAAAGTTGAAAGATGTTTTTACTGGAGTACATTCTTTAACTTAATGTGCGATTTGCTAATTATTAGAACTACAAAATATTATTAGAAAGGTTTTGGAAAGGGCTCTCGGTGTTTCCAAAAAACGACATTAAATCAGAGGAAACAAATTTAAAAAATATATCTTTTTAGCACAAAAAGTTTAATTGAGTTTAAAAGAAAAGTTTAATTGAGCACAAAATTAGGTTGAACCATCGATAGATGCTTAATCGTCTTCACTTACCAGTGGAAACTGACTATCATATTTCTTAAAACTATTATCTCACTAAAATGATTTTTGTGTTATCTTAAAACTCAAAAAGATTGCATTAATGATATAATTTCATTTCTGAAATTTTTTTTTATTTTTAACATTTTTAAAATTTAATTTAATGAGCGATATATTTTTAATTCTATGGTTAAATTCAAACTTATCCACCAAAACATTCAGTTGCCTACTTTTACCAATGCTAAAATTCAAATTTTTTAAAAATATCTTCTTGGACATCAACTACAATACGGAATATTCTCACTTTTATTCCATTGTCTAAGCATTCCCGAAAGATCTCGCAAAATAAAATCTTGTCACATGCCTTAGTTTCAATAACTGGACAAATTTCACCAATTTTATTCTGTAATTAATATCATCACTTTACATGCATAATCAGTCAGGATGCTCTGTGATTATTATGCTTATTAAAATTAATACCCCGTTTGGAAGCAAATAGGAAGATTAATTTGGAACGGGCATCGTAATACCGAATTGCAATAAAATGATGAGAATGATATGGCATTTCTTCCACCAAACTTCCACACCATACCATCGAGAGAATTTTTGAACTATGCATCAGGTTAGCATATTCTACAGATCTTTAATAGAATCGGATTTTGAACAAGAAACTGTTTGTTGGTAAAAATCCGAGATCTTACCTCTAGGTTGCCTTAATCCATTGATATTTCTAAGAGCAGAATTTAAAATAGTTTTTTTTTTCGGGCGGGGGGGTTGAGATGATGAGATACAGTTCATTAAAGCAGCTTAACATTACTCAATTTATGCAAGTAAATAATTTCTATTATATCAGGCAAAAAGCTAGTTATCGAAAACATTTAATAATGTACAATGGTGGTGTCTACATTTTATATTCTTATGCTTAATAATATGAGAAAATAGTTCTTAAAAAAATTACCATTTCAACATATTAGTCAATTGTTTTTTATCTTTATTATTCCCATTTATGATCTAGTTTGTTGATAATTTTTTCCCACCTCCAAATGAACAGAAATAGAGTTTAGATATTCGAAGTTGTATTACACTTCATTTATCATATATGAAAAAGTAATAAAAAATAAATAAAAGGAATTGTTAAAAAAAAACATTTTTTTCTTCCTTTCAGTTAATATTTTCCAAACCATTTTTGAAAGCTGCGTTAAAAGAATTTATCGTTTTCCGGTCACAATGTTTACATCTACCAGAGGCAGGTGGAACGGCTCCTAAATCTTCTTTCGTGGTGTTTTAACACTTCACGTTAGAACCGATTTCTCGGCCCCTCTCTCTGTTGATGATGACTTCCTGGGTTACACTTCTTAATAAAACACTATGCCGTTGAGTGCTGCGTTTCATCAAGAAAACCGCCGTCATTCGATTAAAAATAGAACGAGGGAGGGCCTCTGGGATGAGGGTGCGCTCCTTGATAGACACTGGACGAGGAAGAGAAACCGCAGGATTCGCTTGTTTCTCTTTCAAGAAAGGTCAGAAAAGGTCGAGGCTTCCAGAACTCTGTAATGAGATGTAACAGTATAGACTGTAAAAGAAAGAGTTATATATAGATTTATCAATAAGCGCCGTTTTTGTCTACTGGGATTAACAATAATGATTTTGTTAAGTCAAATATAGGCATTTTTTGTTATATTGAAAAGCAAAACTATTTTTTTAGCGAAAAAGAGATCCAGATATGAATAAAAACCTTTATTCTCACAAAACTTTTTAAAATAACATTCGTGGTATTCATATTCCTCATGCATATTTTCTTTTCTCTTCTATGAAGAAGAGAAAAGAAATGTGTTATTTTTTGTCAAATAAAATGTGTAACAAACAAAATAAATGTGTAAAATTTATGTTAGTCAAAAAAAATTTAGATTTAGTTCAAACTGATCTTTCTGGGCCGGAAAAAAAACTGTTTTTGAAATTATGACTGTCTGTGGATGTAATAACTTAAAAATTCCCCTTGGAAAGCTGAAAAACACAAGTTGATTTCTCACCATCTGAATTAATATATATTTTTAAAAATTCTTCTTAATACTTAAGGTGGGTTTACATTCGCCCAATTATAAGACGACTAGTAGGCATGCCCATGCGCAGAAAAACTGACAAATGCTGTTCGGTCCATGGCAATTACTTGCCCCGACGGTACAACAACATGCCCCTATATTTTTTTTCTTAATTCACATGCATTTATAGACGGTTTTTTAGCTTTAAATTTTTTTTACTTCCCATAGATTAATTCCGACATTTTTTTTTACTCTTAGATCTTTGTGATACGAGGTTGTGTGTGTGTTCATGTTATTTGCCATTTTTCCCATAGTTTTCCAAATTTATATATGTTAATCTTTTTATTTTTTATTTTATTATGTTTCTTTGTATAAATAACCATCATTTTAAAACGATTTGTCGATTTTTTATTATTTTTTTTCTGTCTGCCACTTTTATTTTTTGTAAATGATTATTATTACCGGAAAAAAAAAGCAGTTCTTATTGTAAATTGCATATATCTAGGAGAATGCCATGAAATATCTAATATTTTGTGCGCTTACTTTCGTTTAATATATGATAACATTTATCAATTAGAATTTAATGTACATATTTCAAATTTAATTAATAAAAAATATAATCTCAGGTTCGATCTAGAACTTTTAAAGTGCAAATTATTGAAATTAAACTTGGACTGTATTTATAAAGATTTTGATAAATGAGATATTTATGTTAGGATTACTAATATAACTGAATAGTTTCTACTGCAGTAGAGTTTTAGAATATTCTAAAAAAAATATTTAAATGCTTTCGTCAGAATTACATTTCATAATTAAGATTAAAAGTAGTATTTTTTTTTTACTATCCTCTCTCTATAGAATTTATTGTTTTTAAAGATAAACTTAACTGCTTAATGAATTTTAAAATGTGTTAATTCACTCACATTAAACTGACTATACATATAATTAAAAATAAAATAAAATAAAGATTCTACTTTAGTTACAAAAAAAAAAAAGGCTTAAGAAAGAAATCTTTATCTACACTTTTCCAGGTTGGGATATTAGAAAAAATGTATTTTTCCATTCATTTTCAAGCCTTTTACATCCTTGCTCAGCAAACAGCTTTTATTTTTATTTTTTCAGACTAGAGTTTTAGATTGTATGCTATGTATTCCCTCCTTCGTTCTTCCCCCATCGTTTGGAAGGAAATCAAATTAATCACAAGAAAACCGAGAAAATTGAAAAAATATATAGCTTTAAAAACACAAGATGATTGTGTCTGAAAAGCAATTATTTCTCTTTTCATTCTTTCTAGATTCGTTGTCTTTTCTTTTTTGTCTCTTCGGAAATGAAATTTTCCATTCTCGCAATTTCAAATATAATATCGTTGCCATTCCATCAAGTGAAGAAAATGTAATGTCAATAAGATTAATTTTTTGAAAAGAAATTGCCGTCTTCTGTTTCTGTTAAAAAAAATATTCAACTATTGACTATTTACTAAAAAAATAAAAATCTTTTGCCAAAAAAAATTATTTTAACGATGCAAACTCGAATTATAAAAAGAGTTCGTACTTTGAATATATATTCTAATGTTTTAAATGAAAATTATAAGCTATTAGAATCAATTAAATTTAAAATGATATTAGCAAATATACAACAGTATTTTTTTAATCGCATTTTCAAATTTGTGAAAAAAATGCGAGATTTTTCACATAATATTAAAAATAAAGAGAAAATATGAACTTCATGAACAAAATTATGATGAGAAAAACATTTTCCAATGAGTCTTTTCGTCGTAAAAGAATTTTTAAGTACAACTTTCCCGTGGAATTTTTATATTTCTATAAATAATTTGCCAAAAACAATATTTATAATAATATTTTTTTTTCTATACTTTTCTCTTCGAATTACGGTTATGAAAATTGTATTTGAAATATTTGAGAATAAAGGTTTTGAATATAGAAGTAAATTTTTTTAATTAATTAATTTTTTTATTTAAACAAGTTTTTCATCGAATTAACAGCATCAAAGAGTAATGCCGGGTTTACACTCGGCCAGTTGTAAAACGGAAAGTAGGTAGCGCATGCGTAGAAATGGACTGCTTATGTTTGTCAAAATTTCATAAGATAGATTCATGCATTCTCTAATTGGTTATAAATTGCCCTTTCGGCTCTCCTGAATCTTGCTTTTTCATTGCGTACTGTATAAAATGATGGACATTTACTCAAAGAAACATGGTGGAATAGAAAAAAAGGTCTGCATACTTAAATTTGGAAGGCTATAGAAAAGAAATGGTAATTAAAACGAAACACACCCACACGCACAATCTCGAAAGAAAGAACAAAAAGTGGTCTTTCTGATGCGAGAAAAGTCACTTTTTGTTCTATAATAAGTCACTTATAACGATATAAAATCTGTAACAAGTGATCAATTTTTTGACATCAAATTCTACAAACGCATGCGCAGTAAGAAAAAAAAATTCAATATTGCGGCATGCTATTCTCCCACCGGGACAGTTGTTTGCCGCCGAAAAAACAGCATTTTTTTTTTTTTTTTTGCTTTTTTACGCATGCGTTGCCTACTGACCTTCTTATAACTGGCCGAGTGTAAATCCGGCATAAATTAATGCACTCAAACGTCCCATAAAAGTAAAAACAATTTATAATTTTTCTTATTCGCTCCGAATTGGGAAAAAAAAATCCATTTTTTTCCTTGATATTAAGTTAAATGTGCCATGTTATTTCATTTTTTCATGGAAATCTGTAGTTTATATCAAATAATGTTTTCAAAAACGAGTAAATCAATTAAAAATTTAAAAAATAACTTATGAAGAATCTTTTTTCGTAATTTTTTTGAGCTTCTTGACTTCCATTATATAAGAGTTTCATTAACATTAAATTCAATGATAAAGTTACCAGAGGTTTAGGATTTCAAACCAGACAGTTGAAAATTAAGAATTCCTGGGCCATTATTTTTTTCCCTCCATCTCCCTATTTTAAGAAACAGAAAATCTTGTAAATAAATGTCTGCATTTTATTTCTATACATATAATATACTATCATAAAGACTCGAATTAAAAAAAGATATTTATAAGAATATGCATCTGAAGCTAGAGACATTTTACGACGTGCGAAGTATTTTAATGATAAACGATCACTTCTTGTTTATGATGCTTTAATCACCACTCCATAAAACGTGGGAAAGTTTAAAGCGCTGCTGAATGACAAGCACTTCACATTTCGTCAGAATAATTAGGCTGTAGAATTTATCTATTTCTTTTTCGGACAGAAAACGATTTAGTTTGGCTGGCGTTTTTCTTTTTAAAGACATTTGTAACCTTGGTCCAAAGTTCTTCGTACGATGTCAACTGTTCGCATAACTCTTCATTCGCCACTGCAATGAACAATGATTACTTTTATGTAACTGATAAATGTTTCACATATTTTTTTTAATTTCATTATCACCATTTCCGCTAGATACAGTTTCATGGAATTTTTTAAATCTTTCCTTTCATACAGACGATTTTTCTTTTATTTATTTTTTTAATAACATACAGTCGTCATCAGTGTGGCTTCTATAATTTCACATTCGTTTGGTTTTTTTTTTCATTATTTTTGTTACTTTTTCTTCTAGTTTCTTTAAGATGCTGGGTGTTATGCGTTATGTTAACTCATTATTCTTACAGCTGAGTAAATGTAGTCGTTTACAAGAATAAAAAAAAAATAGGGGAATGTGCTTTCTTTTAGTTATTTGGTTAGCTATGAAGTGAATGAGTTTTGCTGATAGGGTCGTAATCTTGGGTCATTGTCGTAAAATGTAATCTTAACATAGAAACACAGGCATGTCTGTGCAGAGTTAAGTGAGTTATTTGATGTTAGAATTAGTGACTTCCATTTTGGAAAAGATTTAGAACTAAATGTTTCGTTGTTTCTATTCCTGCGTCATGTAATTTATATAATTGTAAAAAAATTAGATTTTTGAGAGCGAAAGAAACTGTACTTAATGTAAAGACAAATAATTGCTTACTTAAAATTTGTTTCATTTGCTTACTTAAAATGTGTTATCATGATAACGTTTATATGCTAGTATAATATCTGTAAATTGCAACTTATTTTATTTGAAAAATTGTTAAAAACACTCTTTAGAGAAAAAGAGAATTTTACAAAAGGGGTCTTTAGATCTACAGCATCGAAATGAATCATCTAATAACTTCTTGAAAAATAGGTTGGATCGTCATAATTGCAGGGTTTGATGCAAAAAGAACGTAGCTCCAATTTGGGGGAATTTAGAGTTACATGCACTATGTTAGAGTAATATGGTAAACAAAATCCTTGTTCATTTGGAGCCAACAAGATGTAGCTCCAATGTTTGATCTCGCGTTTCTCAAGGGATGTAGCTGTCTGTCTCATTGGAATTTAGAATTTTCAGACGTTTTTTACGGCTTTCCGCATATTTGAATAATTGGAGTTACATCTTTTTTGAAGCAAACCCTTCAATTACCACTTAAACGGGACTTTTAAATTCTAAATAAATATAACAAAAAATTGATTAGTAAAAAAAAAGCTTACGCAGTTTAATAAAATGAATATTAAGAATCAAAAAGAGAAGAGACAAGGCTAATCTTTTTTCAATCCTGTCATATTTGAAAGAATTTTATTTTCTTAATTCTAATATTTCCTTAGCATAGTTATAATTAAAGGCAGAACATTTTCAAATTTTAATAAAAAAAATTTTAAATATAATAATTTTGCTTCAGTTACCTCCAATAACAATTTGTTTCTTTCATTCGAATAAACAATGAGTTGACATTAGAGAAAATATTTCCTGGATGGCACTGCGAACAAGAATGGGAAATACATATTCGCAGAGCTTTGTCAGACATGATTTCTCATCAGTAACAAAGAATGTCCCAAAATTAACGCAAGATTTGAATTTGCCGCCATTCGTGCAGTAAAGAGTTGGAAACACTATTTAAAAAAATATTTGTCTGCTGACAGATTACGGCTTATAAAAATAGAGCCTTAAACGTCAGAAAAAAGTGTTGACAAAATATTTGAATTTTTTTAAAAAGTTTTTTTCTTTAAATTGTTGTATTTTTATTAAATCATGAAGTACACAGAACAGGGTTATGTATGGAATAACACTTAAGGCAGTCGTTCTCCACTGCTTTGCTGTACGAACGTACTTTCTTGTCGACATTTTCCATGACTATTTTGGATATATGAGGCTGAATTTCTTTGCAGCTTTGAATTTTCTCCTTCAACACATACGTGCTTGTGGTCTTGTTGGCATGCACCTTTGACTTCAAATATCTCCGTACATAGAAATCCAATGGTGTTAAATCACACGATTTTTCGGAGTCTAGCCTCAAATTTTTGAGCTGTGGTCAACAGATTTTAATTCTTTTTTAATACAATGAAAATACTTTATTCTGTCATTTTACACTCGATTTTTACTAACACTAAGCTATCAGCTGTTAAATAGTTTTTTTGAAATAGAGTATCCAACACTTTACTGCACGAATGGTTGCAAATTCAAATCTTGCGTTTGAATTTTGAGACGCCCTTAATTTTTATCTGCAAAAAATTACAGCCATTTCTTTTCAATACTGAATTTCATAGTGACTTAAGTTTTTTTTTGTTAAGTATTTCTTTTCTCTAAATGATATTTTAAACGTATAAACTATTTGAATAAAATCTCAACTTTATCATTATCGAAATGTTCTTTTTTACCCAATACAAATGGGACAAATAGTAATAAGCGACTGAGTAGCGTATAGTGGCCTCCCTATGCATGCACATATGGAAATTCTAGTAATAAATGACCTTATAATATATCCACTCCTATTTAACTACTGCTTAGCATGGTAAAAAACTGCGAGAAGCTTAAAATTCATAAATATAAACTTGAGGATTTAAATGCAAGTATGTTGTAAAAACAAGAACGTAAGAGTCCGATTTAAAACAATAAAAAATGTGTTTGAATGCTACTGAACTTCCTAAAATATTTAAATCGGTGATTTCGAAAGTGTGTTGAAATCCTATATATCACTACATTTCCAACAATTCTTAAAATCTCATTCACTCGAATGAATTTTCATTCTTTTATAAATACCAATTATTCTTTGTTTATTTTAGCTCTAGTTTCGAAATTAAATTGGCATACTTTTCAATTAGTTTACCTGTTTCTGTTTTAACCGTAATTAATAAACTAGTCCCTTATTGAAGTTATTTTTTTAATAATTGAAAAAAAAAGTATAACTATTCATCGCCAAACTCACCTTTTTAAAAAATTCTCTAACCTGTTACTATATTTCTCCAAATTTATTTCACTTCATTGATTTTTCAAAATTAGAATATAAAATTCGCTTTCTTTAAATTTAAAAACTAGAATAAATTTTAATTACAGCCTGTGATGAAATTGTTACTCTAATTGTAAAATAATAATTATATTTTTTAAGAATAAATTATTAAATGTTTTTGTAAAAGCTTTCTGATTTTTTCCCTTTTTAATTTCACATATTTCATCGCATTCTTCTGTTTCAGAATTTTCCTTCAGAATAAGTTCTGTTCACATAAATTTTTATTAACTTCTGTTGAAAGCAGATAACTATTATCAGAAAAGCTTTGCAACTGACACAAAAACTTTCCAATTACTAGTGGCATTGACCAAACTTTGACCAAAATTTCTTTTGTATCACACAGCTTGGGAAAGATCCGTTCGGCCATTGTACGGGTGAACGCTACCGAATCGAATTAAAAACTCTCTAGAAGACAGCTATAAAATAAAATTGAATTTCTGTGACCTGATTTCCGTAAATGCCTTTTGTAAGTATCGCTTGCAAGTGTTCTTTTGCACACCCTATTTAGTTCTCAATGAATCATGTGAACTGTTGATTCAAAGCACTTTCGTTTATTTTGATTGATTTCAAGATGACCTCTCAACAAACCAGTCACGAACTGAATAAACTTTATCTTCTCTTCTTTGTGGAGCAGCTGAATTTATCGTTCATCTGCGATGAATGGGCCGAAACTTGTGCTACTAGCCAAGATGATGTGGGTGGGAATTATGGGTTACGAAGAATAAATGAGGGGGAAAAAGTCAAATGGATCCAATTATTTTTATTATGGATAAGTAAATGGTCGTAATATGGAACTGGGAACAAAATGGAACGAAGTTGTTTTATTTCCTGTTTTTCTTTTCTGAAGAACAAAATGGTACCATTTATTCTTATTTGAAAATTATTTGGGCATTCTATTCTTCTTTTGTTTCTTTAAATTTGACAAAAACTATAAACAAATTATTCGTTTGTAGTTATTTTTTATTTTTAGCTTGATAATGTTCATAAAGTGTTATACTAGTGACGGATTTAAGTACATTGCATCTCTGGCAGTGCAAATTTTGTTCTTCTGTTATTCAATTTGGTTATTCTGTTTAAATTCGCATTTCAAAGCATTCTTAAAATATTCATGATTTATTTTGAATTAATCTTTTTATTTTAATACTAATAGAAAATCTTTTTTATCCATTTGATTCAAGATGCCCAGCATCCATTTGGATACAACATTAAACAGACATTCCATATTCATAAATATTGTAATAACTAAAGCACAGGAGCCTCGCCAATTATATATGTTAAATATTACATCAGTACTATTATGATATTTCCTAATTCACATTTATTTTTTTTTTCAACTTATTTATATGTGAGATAAAAAAATAAAATGTCCTAAGCGACTCATAGTCTCCTCTCAACCTAGCGATTCTTGGTAGCTACCTGTTTAAAAATTCAGCATTAGGCATCCTGTTTATAAATTGCAACACACATGAATAAAAAAATTGTCCTAAACAATAGGAGTAACTCGTTGGACTGACGGCTACCGAATTTTGCAAACCTTATAGCATTTTAAATTAAATTTGATTGAAATAAGGATTTCTTATGAGATTTTTGTAAACATTTGAGACAAATTTAATACAAAAACTCTGTATTATCAACATTGTCGTTAATATCAAATTACTATTTTAATGGGTTTTTTATAAAGTGAAAATGTAATGTTCTTTATTGAGAATTCCAGTTTGATGCATATTAAATGCCTTTAAAGATGACCTGATTTGATTTTAAATATTAAAACTGTTGAAATCTTTTTCATTTACACAGTAGCTTTTTATACCATATTTGTGAATGCTGACTTCAGCTTTTTATTTATACCAAATTTTTAAACTTCTTTGGAATTTCGAGCAAAACCCCTCAGAGGACGTCTTCGAATGTTCGAATATAATTTAAGACTATAATTCATAGGTTCCCAACGAGGGCGATATCGCCCCCAATGTGGACGTTTGAGGTTTTCAGGGGGGCGGTAAAACACCTAGAGAAAATTAAGGGGCGTTGATATGGACCGAAGGGGCATGGAAAGATTAATCAAATATAGTCTAAAAAAGACTTCGAAATTCGATGTCTTTAAATTTTTATCAAAATACTTTTAAATATAATTAAGTATGCTCTTTCATTGATCTCTGAAACTGTCAGTTTATTTATTTAAAAAGCAATAGTTTATTATGGCTTATTTTGTATCATCAAAACCTCTGCCTGACCTTATGACAGGTTAGCTAAAACTTTTATTCCTCTTTTTTAAATAAAGAAGAAATTCAGTAGCGTTTCAATTCCAACAATATTCTATCTCTTAGTAATTTGTTTAAATTTAATTCTTGTTTTCACCATGCATTATATACGCTCTTAGTTCTCTGGAGTGGGAGGGGGGCTGTATTGAAATATTCACTAGGAAAGGGGGCAACAGTTCAAAAAAGGTTGGGAACCTATGCTATAATTGTAACACGAAAAGAGATAGTTAGATTAAATTCTTAAGGAGTTACATAAATTAATTCCACAGAATTAGCATCCACGGTCTGTTCACCTATCAAATTTTGTGCCAAATCCAGTTAGAGATGACCGTCTATCGGATTGTACTTTTAAAAACATCTAAACGTGATAGCTTTAAAGAAGCAATAAAAAAGGTCAAATTTAATATGGGATTTCGTGACTGCAGTTGTAATTTTGTGACAAATCTTTGTTTGAATCGTCTGGGAAAAAGGCTTCTATAAGCACAAACTTGATTTTCTGACATTATTAACTGCACTCGAGGGATAACACGATGGATTCAGTATTAAAAATATTAAATTCACCACACCAAAGGTTAATATTTCGAAACTATTAAATGCAAATGCCACTCAAGGCGTTGTCTGGAATAAGACCTATGTCAGAGAGTATGCTAGAAAGGGGCAGACCAACCCTACTAATTTTTATATTCTTCGGCTTCATTTTATAAAATGTGTCCACATCTTGCTAGGGAAGTGTTTGAAAGTGTCAAAACTCATATTTTTATAAAGCATTAGACATTTTAAAAGTAGCTTGCATGTGCTTTGATCACTTTTTCACTCAAAAAAGGCATTCTTTGAGAAAAACTTGTAGAAAATTAATGACATATATTGTACGACTTTTTTCCGTTTTCATCCAACAAGTCTTGCAATTGATTGCCTTCGAATATTTTGGGTCCTCCAGATCGTTCTTTGTCATCGAAATCATTTCTCAAATCGTTAAAATCAAAACCGACAATTGGGATATGACGGAGCAGCTTCACTATAAGTTTCTAAAGGTATACGATGGGCTTTGGCAGCAGAATTCTTCAAATCAAACAATAACCAAAAAAAAGTAATGAATGTCGAAAATGCAATTTGAGGCCCCCATAATTGGGGTCTTTATACGTTGAATAAAAACAATAAATTAACAGTAAACTCAAAACCATTTTAATTTATGTAAATACTTCGCATGCTTACCAGATGTCGCTGAGTAAAATATATGCAAGTATATTTGAGGGAAATCGATAGAATCTATTCTCAGCTATTTCTCTGTAAAATTAGAAGGAAACACCTCAAATTGGACAGCATTCTATAAGATAAATTTACCGCACATTATTCAGCAAGGCCAAACATGATGCAAAACATTCCCGATTAATGAATAAAACATGAATTATTTAACTAAACAACCACCTCAGAAGATTCCCACATCCATCTATGCGTTTAACTAATCCCATTACAAATGTGAGGGTCGAGTTCCCATGGAAACACTGGGAATTTGGCCAGATTAATTTATTAGAACGGATTTTGTGGAATTCGTCTGCTCGGGACAGTCATGAATGACGGAAATTGCTGTAGCACGCACCTCCTATTTTCTTGATTCCCCTCGTCTGATCGTCAGCAATCATAACGCGCGAAACGCGTGTCTCCCTGGCTACGACATCCGGTTTGTTTGCATCCCCCCACCTTTTCTTTTTTTTCCCCTCCTTGTTCTTTCTTCCTAAGTCCGGAAGTCACCGTATTATCTATCAGTCCCCGAAGTGTGACTCAAAACATAGAGATGGAAATGGATGACTATAATTGGTCCGGCTGCTTTTCTTGGCGGAAATCCTGAGAGGAGGAGGTGGGGGGTTGTGAAAACACTCATAAATATCACCCAGGGTAGTGACTTGATACAATCGGAATAAAAAAGAATCTGAATTGTTTCCACAAGCCCAGAAGCAATAATGAAAAATATAAGAAATTTAAAATGAGAAGGGAGGTATGTATATTATTAGCTTTTTTTGCTTTAAAAAAAGATCGGAGGAATGATGATGCAACCGAATTGCAAGGGAAAAATGTACTTGAATGCATTTAAGAAGTGGGTTTTAAAGTTGGTGGGTTAAGTTTTAAAAATTAAATAAAAAAACGTAAAAGTGAGATGATAATTTATGTATAAAAACAAAAAAACTTTTATTACTGTCCCAAAAAATAAGTTTATTTTAATTTTATATTTTTTCTGCTATTTAATTCTTAATTTATAATCTATTTTTATAAATATTCTGAACTCTTGAAATTAGTTTTTCAAATTTGTCACTAGATGGCGCCACTCATATTGAGTCAAAATTTAATTTAAGTATTAACTTCTTATTAAATTCTGAAAATAATAAAATAGTGTATTATCTTGAAGAACAGATAAGAAAAAAAAATTCCAACAAGAGAGAAAATGAGTGAAAAGTTGAATATGGAAAAAAGGAAGAAAATATAGAAAGTATTAAAAGATATGTATTGTTTAATAAAGTATCGAAAATACCTTTTAGTATCAAAAATAAATAAGACAGGACAAAATAGTAAAAATGCCTGTCGGTTATATAAATGCGCTTAGTAGTTGGAATAATATTTATAAATCATTTTTAATTTTGAATGATATTTTAGAAATCTTTAAGGATATTCATTGGAAATTGTGTTTCACTTTTTTATAATTGGAACGAAAACTGAGCAAAAATAAATATGTTCTGAAATTCGTTTAAATGTATTAAGCTGATTTTATTATCGATTTTTTCCTTGCAAATTCTGAAGAATCTGAAAAAAGAAGAAAGTATTTTTGTGATTCACATTTTAAGGAGACCCAAAATAATAATCATTAATTTTAATTATACTATAATTTTGCTTATTTATTTACCGTAGAATTCCAATAAGGAAGATAACCTTTTATTCATAAGGCAATTTTTTTATTTGATCACGGATTTTAATAATTAAACTTTTTTTTAATGTAATTTTATGTTTTGGGATATGCAACTTTTTGATACGTTGACTGCAACCGTGGGAATTTAGGATATTCTGAAACTCCCAACTATTTTCAATCTTACTTAGAAGTATTTTTTTTTTTTAATCTGATACGTTATTACACAGAAAAATCAATTTTTTGGAGTGAAAATGCTGAGCGTTATATATATTAACATTTAATTTAATTCTACTTAATTGCCAAAGTTTATCTTAATTCAGACCATATTAACTTCATTCTTAATTATTCTCTCATTTCCTGATCCTATTCCACTTTTTCTATTTAATTATTTCGTAATGTGTAAAAATGCTTAAGACTGTGGTTTCGTGGAAAGGGATAAAAAATTTTCAATTTAACTCATTCTTTTTTTTTTTTTTTAAATCCCTATAATTCCCTTGCCTTAAATCGATACATGTAAAGAAATCCCTATTAAGATCACACAGTTTATAATCACAGAGGTACATCTTTCAGTTACTTTTCCTCTTTTCTCTCTTGTGTTGTTCCGTGTTGATGAGCTCGTAGCTTCTGCTAGTATATAAACTATGCCTCCTGGGAAGGAATAAAGCGAAATAAAAAATTCGAAAGTGCCTTCTTTCTCTTCGGCCACGAAACACTGCGTCCAAAAAATTTGTGTTTGCATATATATATATATATATATATATATATATATATATATTGAATATTCTTATTTCATTTATAAAGCTGTTTGAATTTTATTTCCGAGTTTATTCCCTGCGAAATTATTATTATTATTTAATTTTATAGTATAATGAGATATTTAGAGCCTTAAAAGCTCTTTTGTCATAACCTGAATTTCATTAAAATATTCTTACAAAAATTTCATAAAATCTAAAACATTTTTTTTTAAATTTGGTACAATGATATATCAATATGCCATTTGGATTCTGCACTTTCTAATTACTAAATAAAGTATTTGCAAAAAAAAAAAAAAAAAAAAAAAAATGTAAAAGCTCCTTATTCGCGCTTTCTTCATTCTCGGATTTAAAAAATGCGGCCTAATTCCTATATTTGCGACTACAAATTTCTTTATTCGCGGATCTAATAAGTGCATACATAATAAAAAACGGATTCCAATCGGTATCCAACCTAATATCCTTTGTAAATGCCGTCAAACGGACTAATAAAAAGAGTAAAATGGATCTTATTACAACTTTGTCTAAAGTATGTTGTTAAATGAAAACTGCAAACATAACCGAAATAGCGAATGGAATAGGACGAGATGGGTTCGAACAGATAGAATCAAGTGACATTCAGGAATTGCTTGAATCGCAAGATGAAGATCTGACTGAAACCGACTTGGAGCAAATGTTAAATTCACAGCCCATTGAAGAAGAGGCTTCCCCAAACACTAGAAAAGTGACATTTCATTTGAAAAATCTTAGTGAAGGTTTAAGAATGGCAAATGACCTTTGTGATTTATTTATGAACATTGATCCGTCTATGGCACGAAATCTTATTTTTAAGAGGCAAATTACTAATTCAACTGCTGCGTATCAGTTTGAATTAAAGGAAAAGATAATTAATAATAATATATGATAATTAAGATAATAATCAAAATGTTCAAAAACTTCAATATATATATATATATATAAATAAAATATTGTCACCTAGGAACGTATCCCATATAAATTACCATTCCGTATTCACGGTTTCTGTATTCGCGGCAAATTTATGGAGCATATACCCTGAATAAAGAGCTTTTACTGTAGTGTTTTTTAATGCTTTATAATTAGGGAAAAATTATTTGCTGTTGTGCTGTGTCTTATTTCACTTGACGTTGACAGGCTCACTTTTAAGCCGAGCAAGCGCCTTTTGTTTTTTAAATAGCACCATCTAGGGCCAAGAGTACGACTTATCTACACATACGACAGATTCATTCGCTTGCACAACCCCTTTTTACCGGAGGGGGAGCACATTTTCATATTTCACTGATAGAAGACAGAAGAAAATAACTATGCTGGAACCGGTACTTGAACTCGGGACCCCCAGATGACATGGAATGCGCTCTACCCATATCCCAGGACGCCGGCTTGTTATTTGTGGATGTGTTAAAATAAAAACATATCTCTTATTTCATTCAGATGTTTGAATATATCATCTGATATTCTGATATTCTTCTGAGCAAACTTTTTTACACCTATTTTTACAGCCCCCTACCAACAATTTTAAAAATCCATTTTGGACCTTTAACTAAAATATTTTGTTTCAAAGGTGTCATACCGTCTACGCTACACTCTATTCTACAAAAATTCACAAACATAAGTATTTCGTAACATTTCCGAAAAACTCATTCCCAACATGGGTACATACCTTACATTTTTGTTCTGAGCTAATATAATGATGTTTAAAGTTGTTAACACACTTTTTATAGCGACTTCGACCTTGCAAAATAACACACGAAGAGCAGTTGTTTCTTTTCAGAAAAAAATATCGCGTGTTTGTTAAACTGCCGCAAGAATCCGATAACCGTTTTCATAAAAGACTGAGACTGAAAAGTCGTTACGTGTTATTGATTCTGAATGGCATTTCGACAAAAGCCCGCGATATCTTTTATATCCTTTTGTCATCATCTCAGTTTAATGGGCGTACTGTTGCCATAGCTTGAAAGGAAAAACAAACGCACCGTAAACATAGCATGTAACTGCATCAGTAGAGGCAAAAGCAGGAACTCTTTCGAGAGCTTTCACAATTAGACATTTTTAAAAGATTGCTCGAATTTATGGATCTCCATTTCATTCTATCAATATTTAGAAAATTATCGTTAGAATGGATAAAGTTTGTATAAAGTTTTAATTTACAAGGCATCTAAGTGTTTACTTACTCAATGAGTTCAAAAATTAATAAACAAAAAATAATTGCCAAAATATTTGTATTTTGATTATTCTCCACATTCAGGTCTTCCTATGTCACCTTTCCGAAAAAAAAAAATTATACCGCCTTACTTGAGAACATGATAATTGAAAAATGGAAATAACTAGATGACTGAAAAATCTGATATTTAGTAATATAAAAAACCATGGATCTGTGTTGATAGTTGAACTTTATTCAAAAGTATAATGATCTAAATGAATGATAATTCATTATTATTCATTACTTTCACCATTAATGTTATAATTCTAAATTATACTTTATACCAAATCTTACAAATTATTGACTAATTTGTTTATAAGAAAACGATAAATAAAAAATGAGTAAAAAAAAAACTAACAAACTAGATGGATGAGAAAGCGATAAATAAAAAGACTAACAAGCTAGATTGAGAAGAAAGCGATAAATAAAAAAACTAACAGGCTAGATTGATAAGAAAGCGATAAATATAAACACCTAACAAGCTAGATTAATAAGAATGTGATAATTTAAAAAAACTAACAAGCTAGATAGGTAAGAATGCGATAATTAAAAAAACTAACAAACTAGATGGGTAAGAAAGTGGGAAATATAAAAAAACTGATAAGCTAGATGAATAAGAAAGTAATAAATAAAAAAATCGTGCCATCCTTGACAAATATTTTAGCCATTAATCCCTGACATACATTGATAGTATCCAAAAATCAAATTTTTGTTTTAGACACGTTTTTCTTATCCGACTGAAACCAAAAACAAAAAAGATACCATAGACAAAATATCACACCATATTTGATATATTTAAGTATTTACGTTTTTAACTAATCACGTTTACATGCTTCTGAGAATATAGATAGACAGACGTCCAACCCTTTGTCGCTTTAACTCAAAATTTAATATTTATGTTATGCACAGATAAAATGCGGTACACATATTTATAATCTAGCTCTATTCGTTTTTTCGTTACCTTGTTATATTTGAACAGACGGAATTACAAGTTTTTTCTGAATGGATTTTGAAATTAATTTGACAGAAATGTATAAATTTGTGGAAAGGCAGTACACCGAATTCCGTGCATCTAGTTCAAACAGTTTAGAGTTAGTTTTGTCACAGACAGATAAATGACCATTTTCAGGAAATGTTTTTCGAACACTAGGAAGTCTAAAAAGAGAAGACTGGTCAAAATCTAGAGTTTGAATTTTTTAACGATTACTATACTTATCTAAACATCGTATACGAGAAAGTGAAAAGAAGGGACGCAGATTTATATGAAGAAAATCATCACCCCTTTTCGATTCCTATAAGCGGGAAACAGCTTTGTCACCTCCTGTTAAAACCTTCAATGTTTAAATGCCTCCTGATTGCCATCTGGGGAATCTTTTTCACCCGGTTAGTTGTCGCATTTGGGCATTAGTGATATCCATCTGAAGAAAAACACGTGGAGCTCATCGTTTAAGAGAAATTTATTGCATCTTCGATAAGGAGTATCAAACCATCTGGATGCTAAATGTTTCCTAATGTGAAGGGACTATGGTCAACACGTGTTCCAGAACGGTCAATTACGAGGACATGCCATTGACGGACATTCTTACGATTGGCTGGTGACTATGAAAGGGGCATTTTGATGAACGGCTATTGGGCTATAAAGAGGTCAAGTGAGATGCGATTGGACAGAGATAAAATGAGGGGTTTTTTTAAGGAAAAAGGGAGATTATTCTTAGAATATGGACTGCTGAATTACTCTCCACCTGGAATAGCTGTGTTAATTAACAACCTTTGATTCTGATGGTGTTATTTCTCCGAATTTATGGAGAACCTACTTCAGCCTTCGACTGTTGTGTAAATATCACCAACTTCCAAATGATGTAAATATCAAGTATTTTAAGCCAGATTAGAACAAACTGTTCTAATATATATATATATATATATATATATGGCTATAAATAAACGAATTATCTGAAACTCTACTCTCTTATTTGATAAGTCAGGATCAAGACATTACAATGTACATCTATATTCACTTTTTGCTACACCACTGAAACTATCTATTGCTTCCGTAGGTTCATACAGGTTCCTACTATGTTATACGCAAAAAAAAGTCTCCTTACAACTATAAATCAGATAATCATTTTAATCGACTTCATAATAGATTACTTTTTATCCATTATCGCACAGAGTTTAACCCTTTATTTGCTGACGGTACTTAAAAGTACCATTTAAATCTAGCTTATAGCTTTACTATATGACTATTTTTGCCGATGGTATTCTAAAGAACACGAGGAATGTAACTCGAATAGCTTGAAGTTAATACAGCCCAAAATTATGAATTAAAAATATTTAATTAATAATTAAACTAATTAAGATATTTCTGTTAATTACATTTTTTTCCTTGGGTTCTCTGGGATTATTCTGCAAGGAAACTAAACGACTGGTGCAAAAATGAAGTTGAAAAATTGATGGCGACATAATTCAGTAAATAAAGGGTTAAAAAAAATCATTTCCAGATTATTTACTGTTGCAAAGTCTCTTATAAAATGACCATTTTATCCAAAGCACAACATACCATTGCTTCGTCGCCAAATGTGGTAACCCAGAAATTAGTCTCCAAAGTTTAGAAAAACTCTATCATTCGATCAGACCAGGCAGAAAGATGGCTTGAGAATAAAGGAGGCACCGTTCTGACGCTCTGTTTATAATTGTACTTAATTGTATTATCTACGCTCTTTTTTCTGCCATCAAAAGTGCCTTCAGGGGTCAGGGAATGTAGATGCAAGGATTGATTTTTCTTTTTCTTGTCTATTTTAGGGTGGGAAAATATGGGTGTTCTGGTGGATGCGAATAACTGATATGTCCTGATATCTTAATCTACAGTTGAGGCTATAATTACAAGATATTATTTAATACTATAAAGCTTATATACTATGTTAACCCGAAAGTTTCTTACATCATTACTGAACCGTATTAACAGATTATGTTTAATTACCTTTGTTACTTCTAAAAGAACATCTCATTTTTGGATGGGAAATGGTTGGTTTGATAATAACATTATTTGATTTAAAAATTACTTTTTTTTTACTGTTTATATGGAGTTGCCTGATATAAAATCAGATATTCGAAATTCTGCCCAAAACATTCCCTCCCAAACAAACAAAAAAACAAAAAAAAACATGTATATTTTGTAGTTTAGTTTCCGAAGAATTCTCTTTCCTAACTTTACGAGTTAAAACTTTTTTTCATCATTCTCTAATGAATATCAATGACTAAATATTATAATTTTTTTAATATTATTAATTCCTACTATTTATATGTTGTCTCGTTTTTAATATCAATAAGAAAGTGACCAGAAATTCTATTTAACTATTGTTCGCCACGGATTATAAAATCCACGCTTTTGCGCATGCGTTAGGATGGGTTTAATTCGTCCAAATAGGTGTGGGAGGAAAGATGAAAGGAAGAGATGTTTGCATTTAACAATAAAATAAACACGGATTACTAGCAGACTGAATTAAAATAAAATAATAGGGTTAGTAAAGACGCTAAAAAAATCTAAACTAATAGGTATTAAAATCTAATATATCTAAAAGGACGAAAGTCGAAGAAAGATGAAGAATGTTGTAAGGCTATCATTCCTCTGTGTCTCACCCCTCAGTGAGATAGAATCATCAAAAAGTGGTCAACAGACACTAAAAAGAACAGTAATTACTATCAAATTTTGCTCATCTTTTCTTAACCCTACTATCTAAAACGCGATGTATTAAAGTTAAAGAAAGTTGGGAAATTTATCATAATAAGGAATAACAGCCTTTCAAAAATATTGAACCATAAATCTTCATATAAAATTCTTTTTTTATCCATAATTCTCATTGCAATCATCTTATAAATCTTGTTCATTGCAATTTATGAAATATAGGCATTCAATAGATGTCTAGACTAAATTTGAAATGTCAGCTTTATTTAATTTTTTCTATAAAACTACTAGGAATTAGAATGGCAAATAAGGTGCAAGATCGAATGTTTGAATCTTAGACTAGTTAAATTCGAAATGCTGATCCTTTCTGCCTTTTCACACACACACACATAAAAGATTTAAAAAAAAAACAGCAAATAAATCGTAGAATTATTTTTTTAAATATTATTTTTCTTATATTTTTAAATGAATTGTTTCAATGAAAACTTATATCATTGAAATGGTTTCATTTTTCTTTAATGCCTTAGTAAAAATATCTTGGCAATTTAATTTATAACGTTGTATATCACGAATATAATTGAGTTTTAAAAGTATTAAAATAAAACTGATATTTCATGTTGAGCCTAAACGTTCAATTTAAAGCTTGAATTCCATTCAATGCATGTTCCATTTACGCATTGTCTCAAGATTACAATTTGTCACAAAAAAAAAAAAAAAAAATGAATACCTTTCTGAAATTTTGTTTGAATTTTGAAAACCAAAACTTGTTCATTTTGAAAACGATTTTCTACGAAGTTGCTTCCGTGAACATTTTGTGAACTATAAACAGTCTTATTTAATTTTAAAACTGTAAAAATATTTTTGTTCTTTTTATTAGAAAATAATTGTATTAAAATTGTCACAATCGGGAAAAAACGTAACAGTTCAAAGTTAATAAATCCTAAAATCAAAAAAAAAAATTTAATTTATTTTATTTTCGGCTACAAAGAAGAGGTGCTCACATATTTATTCAAAACGCATGACCGCTAATTTAACAAGGCCTCTCCACTGCTTGTCTTACCTGTTTAAACATGCTAAATGAAATAGTACAACCACAACGGTAGTTTTTCATCCTACAGACAAATGAATAAAAAAGAAATTCTTTTCATTCTTCATTTTTTTTCCTTTCCTGTTAAAAAAAAGTTTTGAAAATCGTTTGCTGTGAAAACAAGCTCTAGAAGAATAGGACAGGAAACGGTGCGGTTTCAAATGCAAATGATGGAATAAGCTTGCGGCTCCACCATTCTATTTTTTCCCCTTTTTATTTATTTTCCTCTACTTGCGTTCTTCGTACCTACGAATAAATCTAGAATAAATCATCGTACCTATAGCATAGCCCGAGGAATACAATTTTTTTAAAAAAAATTCTATCAGGAATTTATTCTAAAATGCCATAATATGAATACTATGCCAATGTTATAACAATCATACGCGAGAATCATATCACAAAACGATTAAAAAATCGCATATTGCGTGATGATTTAAAATAGTTTATAAAATTCCTATTTTTGATTTCTCGCATACGAAGTGTAGAGAAAGTATTATAATTGTCAAAAAATTAGAACTCGAGGCTTCTCGCAATCACCACGTTTTAGGCCTTCCTGAGTTTAAAAAAAAACGTATGTTTGGAAAATAACCGCCAGCCTGTATATGACAAAGATAATTCAAAAACGCTTTGAACTAGACAGATGAAATTCGACGTACAATCTTTACACCAAATTTGTAGATTTTTATCTAATTTTGAGAAAATTTTTTTAAGAAGTCTGCATATCCGACTTCTCGAATAAATTAGTATGATAACTACATAAAGGAAAAATTAACAATATTCGATACACAGATTTAACATTTATAGTATAAATGCATATAAAATTTTGAACCAAATGCGACAAACAGTTGACCCTCTGTCGGTCTCTACTATCAAAAACATGTAAACATTTCAATTTAAAAGGATAATGTCATATATATCGAATTGGTGTGTGATTTTGTGATTACAAATGTAATTTTGTGTTAAAATTTTATTCTAATCGTTTGCGAAAAATTCGTTTTAAACTTAAATTCGATTTTTGGATATTATCAACAGCATACCAGGAATTAATCGTCAGAAATCTCACCAAGGATCATGCAATAGATTCAGAAAAGTTATTAAAATCCCGATAACGATAAAAAGTTCGTAACTATTGTACTTATATGACACGCAAGGCATTTTTTTGTCACAACACCTTTATTAAAGAGCAAGAAAGTTTTTGTGAGACTTTTCCCACTGATTTAATACTTGTGTAAAAAATATGGGCGCAGAAGTAATGATTGAAGTATAATCAAAGGAAATGTATAGAATTTGTCTCGAGTCTATTCAATTTTTTTTGTGTGAATTATATGCAATTCACCAAAGTAAAAGTTATTTTTGTACACAATATTGTCTCTATTCTAATCCTCATTTTGATTTTTATAAATTGTATATTTATTTATACAGTTTTGCAAATATATTTGAACAACATAGGTTGGTTTGTGTCAGCACGGCATTTCAGGGCATTTATTAAGAGAACAGCAGTAAAACGACGCCATTCATGAAGAATTATGTATTATGTGTAAAGATAATAAATTTAAATGATGAATAAATTCTAAATACATAGAATAAATCTTGTAGATTATCGTTTAGCCTAAATGCTTTTGTGAGAAGAATTAATACTATATGTGCATCCATTAATGGAACTGATGTTTATCCAGTTATTCCATAAGATCAGGAATTCGGTACCCAATTTTATCAAGAGTTTCCATTTCACATTTATTTTATTGAATGTCTATTTGTATCAATAGTAATTTTGATCCGGGATCATATGAGCTGGATCAAATGACATCTGAGCTGGCATTCTTATCTGAAACTTATAAACGTCGTGGTAACACTCCGCATTGCTTTATTTTTATACAATCCATTTAATAAAGTGTAACGACGGTGCCACACTTCTTCAAACCATTTTCATTCTCTTCGTTGAATACACTGCTAGAATACACAGCAAGTGCTCCTATTCTTCATATTCCTTAAACCTCTCTCCTTTCACCTGCATTCAGCAAATGCCTGTTCCAATGAGTGCAGAGGAAATGTAGTAATGGAAATTCAAGCGGATTTGCTATCCAAGCTGTGTCATTTCTGACCGAACTCCACACAGATGATAGCTTTTGGCTTGAAGTGGTGGAATCTGTGTGATATGGAGTGATCCTGAAGGATTGACTTAGCATGCTTCAGGCCCCATTTAAACGGCGGATTATTAGTAAGATCGAGTTTTGAATCTTTGAACCTTCTGTTCCGAAGCTGAGAACATATCATTTCAGCCATCATCTCTCAAAGATTCATCATATAATATGTTGTTGTTAGTTGTCTGTGACTTTGGGCCCAAATAGTATTGAGCTGGTCAATGCTCAAAAATTTTAGTGATGGGTTGCTGGCTCTTTTGTCGTCCTCATCAAAATACGTCGTATTAAAATTATGATTATCTTAAGAGATCGGTGTATAACATTAGTTTTTAGGTTTATACAACAATTCAATAAATCTAATGATTCATTCTTTTACCCCAGATTTAGGCTCTTGAAATATAGCCTTAACAACAGGTCCAGACAAAGTTCAATTTATTAGTCCACAGTGTCTACGATAAAACGAATCTTCTGCTCTTCCCAGATGCACTCTGAATCTGTCGGGCCAAACTTCTTCCCACTGGTGTGGTGTGGAAATTTGGTGAGAGGGTGCTAGCTCAGGTGTCGTCCTTGTAGCCGGTGCGGCCCAAAATAGTCCAAGTGATGCTTTAAAACGGGACGTTAATATGACTAAACTAAACTAAAGATATTCTTCTCAAGAAACAACTCAATTCTGCATTCTTTCTGACGAAATATTTCCCAAACAATCTTCTTCCACGCAGCGACTGGACTATTTTTAGCCCCAAAATTATTACTCCCCGCATTCCGTGGGATCCAGCCCTTACCAGGAAAACCCTCCATAAAATCGGTATGCATTTGATTTAATGTGCACCGAAACCATTTATTCTTGTGGGAAATCGCCAAAACCGAAGACGTGGTTCCGAAAGCAAATTTTTGGGGGCCATTTCACGCGTCTGTGGGCACTTTCGACTCGGGAACCCAATAAAGCCAACCAAATTTGTCAGTCTCCCGAACGGGCAACCCTGACCCCGTAAAAACGTCTTCCTCTCGGAACCGGTCCTCGGCGTGAGAAAGTCGCGTCGCACTCGGAATATCAATCGTCTTCTTTTAACTGTTATGTTCAACCCGAGAACAAAGCTTTTAACCTCAGGTTTATCTTTCTTGTTTCTCCGTCTTGGTTGTTTTGGATCAAGTGCGCGTAACTTGCACGCGATGGCGGAGAAAGTGATGGATGTGT
>JAPMOQ010053173.1:200866-257116 GCA_026543055.1 Argiope trifasciata | reverse complement strand
TTCAGTACAATTTCTGTTTATTTCTTAAAACAATCATTTAATTTTTTTCCCCTGAATCCACAATGTTAGTTTATAAAGTTAATTTAATTTTTTTTAGTTTTGTCATTTCTTTATTTAAAAAAAATGTTTTCAATATTCAGTTTAACTATCAAAGTATAATTAGCTTATTCGGCTTTCATTCAACTACAGTATATATGTGCACGGAGAAAAATTAAATAAATGGTTTTCGTTTTGCCTTTTTCTTTGTAATGTTAACAAATTCGAAATTTTTTATTTTACACGACTAAGTTCTTAGAACTCGTAACCTATACGCAAATTGCATCATGCAACGAATGATGACATTCATATTTTGAAAATTGCGCGAAATGTCCTATATAAGTTTTTATATAAAATTAATTGAAACTTTAATGCTTTTCTTCATTTTTTTATAGCATTATATTGCATAAAAATCATTTTTACAGTGTAAAAAAAATGTTCCGTGATGCCATTTTTTTTAAAACTATTTTTCTTTAAATTAATTCTTCTGGTTCTTTTAATTAATTTTTAAAAATAGTTTTGAGTATATGTAGCAATAATACGTTTAATTATTTCTCTTTTTTTTTTTATACTCACCCTTGTTTTGAGGATATTAGATGTTTTATTTGACTCGATATCATCAATGGCGAATTTCTAACTTGGCAATTGTCTAAGCTTCTAGGTTGACAGGGGGTCACAAACAAATCGAATAAAAGTATTATTCTACTATCTACCATATTAATAAATTTGAATGATAAAATATTTGTATAATATTACCGTTTCAGTTTCCTTTTTTATCATAATGTTCTTTTAGTTATTAGAATATTTATAAATATTTATATAAATATTTATCTTACTTCAATAACATTATGTACAAAAGTAGTTGTTGAGCAGACTGGAATCATAATAAATAAATCTGTATATATATTCACAAAATTGATAAATAAATCACAAAATTCACAAAATAGACTTACAAAAAATTATTAACATGTTAAAAACATGAAACTAAATTTTATCATTACTGAAAAAGAGGCCTCTTAATTTGAAATCCTTAGAGCTTCAAAAATATCGAAATCAGTCACTGGTTATCATTGCCGTATTTATGGGCAAATCTATGAAAATAATATAAAAATAGTTACCTCTAGATTGTTATGTTATCATTATATGATGTGTCGGTTGAATTTTTCGAATTTCTACCCCTCTTTTCTAATTTATATCTCTTTTTATAATTTCAAATACTTCATTGTTTTGGTCTGTTCCTTTTTATCTAACATTCGAAATTATCAGCAATTGATAAATTAATAATTTATCAGACTTCTGGGTTTCAAATTTTTTTTAAAGGACATTCAGACTGTTGCTAATTTGAATCGCTATCGTTTCTTTTTATCAAAATTGTACTACAATTATCTTTAACTGATTGACATTTACCTTCGCTAGTATGCATATTCTTTGTTTGAATTTTAAATTAGATTCGCTAAGAATGTTTTAACCTTGATTTTTCAAATTATTTGCAGACTGTTGTGCATTGGTCACAGTCTGTTGACAATATTGGCTCTTTTTAAAAAAAATAATAATCTAGATGCGATTATTTCAAGGTTTTGTAACATTGATTGACTAAATAATTGCCTATCTTAAATGCTTTTAAAATACCATGTCTCAGTGGAGGTCTTAAATTAAAAACAATTAGATTGTTTAGATTTAGACAGATTGTTTTTCTCAAATTAATCAGAAATTTTATTTACTGAGATATGAGGGATGTTTGACTTTTGCCTCGCACTTAGCTTTTGTATGCATTAATTAATCAATGTTCACCAGAAAGAGGTGATTTTGACCGTTCCAATGAATTGAACCACTGTGAATTTGACAGTTTAATTTTGAAATCCACCAAGGAAAAGAAATCGATGCCATGAATCACAGTAAAATAAATGAACATTTAGATATTAAATGAACTACGCGCTCACGTTTGTTTTGTTATGATCTAAGCATTCTATATTCATCAGATGCTAATATTATGAAGATTAAATTAATTCCTAGAACTTCCGAATCTTATTAATGTTAACTTCAGAAAGCAGTTTTGTAATGCAATAGACTTCCGATTAACTAACTAGTATCAGATCAACAAACTATCGGATTGACGAAGATTCCGGATTAGTGAGGGCTCATTAAAAAAGCATACATATTATTAACAAAACCTATTTTTGCTGCATAAAATGTACAATAAGATACAACAAATTATACCATGTATAATAAATATTGCAAATCATGAACAACAGTTTATAGTAGTTAATGTGTGCCAAAGTCCCTGACATCAACATGCAGTGACTTGTTTTCCACCCAACCCTCCCTTACCCCTTCTGAAAACACGTGACTGCTGGGGAGTGGGGCAATATGTCAAACTGCCCTATTGTAGATGAATGCTGAATAATAAGAAATGGGGATTCCAACTTCTCATCAATCTCTCATTCTGTTTCACTGTACGTTGCTGTAATATGATATTAAACTTTAAATTAGATGAATAAGGGTTTTTTTCAACTCATTTATTATTCAGTTATAAAAAATATATATTTGATGTGGGTAAAAAATGACTATAAATTTTTTTTCTTCAAAAAATCTTGTGCATTGCAGTTCATTTTATTACATTTTGAAAGTAGATAGATTTTGTGATCTAATTATATTTCAAATATTTATAACATAAAAAATTGCTTAAAATATATACTTATCGCGTGGAATGTTTTTACATTTATAATTATCACAGTTTATTCCATATATATTACATTTTTTAAGAGCAATTTATTTTAAAATTGCTTAACGCAATACTTAACTTTTCTTCATCATTTTTTTAAATACGAACTGTAATTTCGTTAAAATATTCACGAATTCTAATTTTGCTGAAGACACAATTTCCTCCCCCTTACTCCCCCCCCTTTAAATCAATGTGTGGGGGATCTTGAGACAAATGTGGCCATATATTTCGTTGTCGACGAATAAAGGATGAAAAATCGTCACATATATCGAAATCAAAATAAAGTGAAAACTTTTTATTTAACTACAAATGGTAGAAAAATGACAATGGTAGCAAAATCGGATATTGCAAGCATTAAAAAATATCAAACAAAAAAAACCCACTCATTTATTCTGTGTTACTTAAGAATTAACAGTGCATTTAAAATCTTAAATGTTTGTTCTGAAATTGACCAGAATAAGAAACGAATTTGAACTTCTGTCTGCAAAACAATACATTTTCGTTTTCATATCGTCTGATCGTGTTTAACTAAAATTACAACTACCTTTATTAAGATAAATTCTCCAGAATTTCCTCAAACATGCTGAACTTTTATTGTGAAATTCGAATGTTATGTAAATGTGTATAAAGGATTTTAAACAATTTCCTTATTGCATAGATGTGCATACTGATAATGCTTTGTTTTCGAGTCTTGCTTTCATTTCCTTGATGTACATATATTTGTTCTTTAATACCATTACAACATAGCTTGCTGACATAGCCTTAATAAACCCATCTTTAAATTACATCAGCAGTGCATTAATAAGGTATAAATATGTACCGATATGAATAATTTAAACCATTACATCATCGATTGCCACCTCTTCATCGATGATGTAATCGCTTCAATTATTCTCATCGGCAGTGGATCCACAGAGACGGCATGATCAATTAATTAATCGAACGACTCTATGACTCACTTAATTCACCCAACCTTATCCTATGGATCTATTTTAAGCATATTAAGCTGTCAGGTGACAACCATCAGAATAGCAATGGAACATCACCCCAACTCAGTGGTGGCGGTCCCCACCTCATATTCTAAAACGTGAGGTTTCAACCCCCTTGTCCTTTTCATTTGGACAAAAAGAGAAGTGACCTTCAACTTCCGTCCACAAAGGGTCTCTGTCCTGTGATCGTTCGGATCTGTTAACTCTCTTTGTTTGCAGCTGATAGCGATTGCTTCTGTGGCGTCTTTATCTCCACCCCCTCTTATCTTTTGGTCTTGGAACATTGTGGAACAGTAGGTTCACGCATGCCCTCCCCAAAGGCAAGTGGGCTGCTTATTCTGTTCTTGCCTGCAGTCGTTTTGTTGGTGTGTTCGACATGTCATTTATAAGGATTGCCGCTTTTATTTTGTTGGTTTGAAGTTATTTCTTTTGAATGTGGATGGCCAGATGTCCGAGAGTGTTCTACAAAAAGAAGAGGTAAATTGCCTCATCCCCCCCCCTCCCCATTCGATGCAAGTTTTAGCATGTTTCGTAGATAAAAGAATTGTGCCTGTAAATTCATATTATAGCATAGGCAGAATCTCTTTTTTCTTGCTATGCTTGTTACCATGTTGCGCTGCATTTTCGCTTTTGTGGTTTCTATTAAAAACTGTAAATAACGTTTTACTAATAATATAATATTTATTTTTGAAACTGTAAAATATTATTTTACTATTAATATAATATTTATTGTCTGTTCAAGTCTTGTATTTTTTTAGTCATGTAAAATGCAATTTTTAAAAAAAGTATTTAATAATCAGAGATTGTTATGCTATCGGGAATCAATTGCTACCTTAGGAATTTTGGTTTTACTTTAGTACATTGGATTTTATTATTTTGTTTGTTACGTCAAATTGAATCACCTCCGGAATTTATCCACAATTATCTATTATATCTCCAGAATTAACTATTATATTAATGATATGATAGATAATTGTGGATAAAATCTGATTTAGAATGTTTTTCTATAGTTTTTACTAAAAAGACTGTATATTTTGGAGTTCCTTCGATTGTGTTACATATGGTTTTGATTTTTTATTTAGTATATTAGTTTTTAATGACTACGATATTTAGCTTAAAATTAATTGTAGTTCATGTAAGAAACCAAAAAGATGCAAGCTGTTATATAAAATCTTATCAAGTGTTATTTTCGAATGTTATGAACAGCAATTTTTGTTATTTGATATTTTATTATGTAATGAATTATAATTTTCCTAAATTCCAAATATTTAAATTTTAAAATGATATTTTTAAACAGCATTTTTGCGCATTATGCAGTTAAACAATTTTTAATTTTTGCTTTGCAATTCTTTTATTAGATTTTCATAATATTTTGTAGTATAATATTGCATGATTACCCAATTTTATTTTCAGCATTTTCATGTTTTTTTAAAATTTAAGTAGTTCTATTGTCACTTTTTATTCTAAATTGCTTTCTTTTTTTTAAATTTGCAGTGAAGGGGTGTTCACCTGTCCAGAGGACAACTTACCTCTAGACTACGCAAAGGTAAATATATTTTGAGTAATTTCTGTGAATTGTTTCCTGAAGTGTCAAATTTCGCAGTATTATAATATGCTACTATCAATCATTAATTAATCATTAATAATAACCAGACAATGTGATGAATAGATTAATCACTTTTATCAGTTATTACAATACACTCCAGAGTATCTGGCCTAATGTGGCTGAAGGATTGACCGGATAACAAAAAAGCCAGATAGTCTGAAGTTCTATCTATTCATTTCTTTACCCATACAATATCAGAAGACAACCGGCATCCTGGTATAGGGGTCGCGTGTCTACCCCTTGATCTGGGCATCCCGGGTTCGAGTCCCAGTTCAGGCATGGTTTTTCTTTAGTATTCTATCTGTGAGATGTATGAATGTGCCCCCCCCCCCCCCGTAAAAAAAGATTCTGCAAGCGAATGTGACGCATGAAGCAGTCAAGTCGTGCTCTTGGCCCTAGTTGCTGCTACTGAACAAACAAGAGATGCTCATTTCGGCTTAAATCGCTGACACCTTTCCGTCAGCGGGTTTGTAAAGTGCCACAAGTAACAACAATAACAACAACATATCAGAAGACAAAGTTTTAATGCAAAAAGTCACTGTTATAATATGTTTTTTCTCACTTCTTGTTGAGTAACAATCCCTCCATTAATTAACGCAACCGTGGCCCCAGTGAATCATAGAAGCTAGTTGTTGGCGAAATGTCAAGTTAAAATAGAAGGCTCTGTACTGGTAGTTTGTATATGTTTATGCAAATTTCAGAAATTTACAAGAGAAATGTAAATTAAAGGATATTTTATATTTTAACATAAATTCTATAATGCCCAATTTAAATGCAGGAAACATAAACGTAAATCGTGGACCTAATTTGTAAGTAAACTGGCTCAAACATTCTATTTTTCACTGATAAATGATTACACTGATATAAGAAGATACTCTAAGATACGATTCAAAGCTTACAGTTTTTAGATTTTGTGAAAGTCCTTAATAGATGCCTTGTTTTTCTCATTTCATTACGGAGAAAAAAAAACAAAAAAACTAGACCATATAATGAGGAAGCCGGTTAGTGCAAAACCGGACATTAGGGAATGTATTGAATTCACAATGAGTAATATAATTTGGTACATTTTGTAATGCTTCGTACAATAAGTATAAGTTTTTCTAATATATTTTCCTTAAAATGTATCTCCACTAATCTGGCGTTTTCGTTTAACCCAGTGGTGGGGAAACTTTTTTTAAGACGGGCCATTTGTAATAACTAGACGATCGTAGCGGGCCAAAGAATAATGCTTAATCGTTAAAAACTTTGTGTTCTATAAACATATACATATATTATTACATACACTTATTATTTTAATAGTAAAAAAGCAAAAGGTAAGAAAATTATAAGCACAAAATATAAAATGAATTTAGTGTAGTTCTTGATATTGAAGTATTATCACTTTATTTTCTGGTGTCATTACTGGTTTTTGTTGCACGAGAAAAATGAAATTGAGACTGTTTTATCAAAATTTCATCATAGTCCGGTTCCATTTGCGAAGCAGAAATTCTTAAAACTGATGAAAGGTGCTCATCTGTAATTCTGTTTCTTAAAGAAGTTTTCCTAAGCTTCATTGTTGAAAAGATTTGTTCGCATATATAAGATGAGCCGAACATTGTCATTATCTTCATTGCATGAGTAATTAGATTTGGGAAATTATCTGGACTTAAATTTTTATAAAATTCTAGTAATGGTACTGTATGAAAAGTTTGTTTCAGGAGAGTATTACAGTTCAGTTCTATTAACTCAATTTGAAATTTTGCATCAACTTCTTCATAATTAACATTGAATGGGGTCGCAAATATACTAAACTCTGTTTCCATTTTTCTAAAGTCCTGAAATCTCCTTTCAAATTCTGAAGATAGTTTTCTCAAATTAATTTCGTATTTTTTAATCTTATTGTTTGATATAGTGAATTTTAAAGATTGTATTCTAGGAAAATGAGAAAAATCAGATTTAGAGATCTAATTAGCAAATAATAATAACTGTAATTTGAAACTCCTCAGGTATTGCTAAATATCGTGAAAAAACTGATTTTTCCCTTGCAATTTGAGATTAAGTTGATTCATGTGTACGAGGAGGTATGTGAAAAATCAGAAAGCCACGTTTCGTTTTCTAAGATGTCAAATTGATTATAAATGTCTTTATCAAGAAGAAAATTCACAATATGCTGGTCATCACATTACGAAGTAAGAATGCGTTCAAACATTCTCACGACGGCACTCTTAAACGGGCCTGATTAAACCTTTCCGCGGGCCGCAGTTTCCCCATCACTGGTTTAACCGATGCCTCTCGAATCTACTGCCAGGTTACCGATTTTACCGTATTGCATCAAATCAGCCGTGGAAAAACATTCAAAAGATGGTTAGGTTAAAAAAAAAATTCTGTATATATCATCATATTATTATTGATAAAATTTATTTCTAATGACATTCAAATGTTAAAATTGATTTTCAAAATGTGATCGAATACCCCAATTATTTTTTTAAATATTAAAAAAAACATCTAATTTATTTCATTATATCAAAACGCTCATTTATATCACGATAAAAAGCAAAAGAAATATATTTTCTAAAAACGAATATTTTATTTTTTTTAAGTTTATTTTTTACAAATATTAATAATATTCTGTCATAAATCGGATAGGAGAAAGGAAAAAAAAAAAAAAAAAAAAAAAAAAAAAACAGATGTACAACTACTTTCACCGTTGGACACGAATCTAATCCAATTTCGCGTTTTCTTCTCCGTTCTGATAAATGACCGTTGGTTTTAGCCATTGCCAAAACGCTAAAACTAATTAATGGAAAAGAAGCCTAATCCCATCTCGTCATCATATATTTAGACGAATTATTTATGTCATATGTTTTCCGGTCGAGCCGTATTTGGATTTTCATGCATTATGGAATTCTATTTAAGCGACTAAGATAGGATTTGGAGATGTGCTTTCATATTTTCTTTCCTTTTTTACTTTTATTCTTTTTTTTTTTTTTGCGCTTCTTCCTAACATTTATTTATATATATATATATATATATATTTATATACTCGTCATTCCTGCCTTCCTGGTTTTGGCAAAATGAAAAACTTGCCGGAAATCGTCTGAGTAGAGTGTGAAGAATCGTTTGAGTTATATATTTTTTCATTTTTATTAATTTTTATTTCAGTTAGATCTTTCAAACTGAATTCCGACTTCTCACAGTTTTTCACACAGTTTCATCACAGTTTTTTGACAAGTGCAACAAAGTTTTAATAAAAATAAATAATTAAATGTACGTATTCAAATCTTAATTGTTACTTTAAATTTTAAAACAAAAAGGAATCCATAAGACTTATTTTGAAGCACAGTAACAAGACAATGTATTTGGATTGATTTTATTTGATGTTTTTTGAACCAGAAGAAAGGGTACTTCGGCTCTTTCATTATTTATGCAAATTTAGCAGCATTTTTGAACTGCATGTCTTCTAAATAATTCATTCGTGAATGTCTAGTTAATCTAGAGGGAAATTTTAAAGAAAAAAGAAAAAAAAGTCATTATTCAGCGTGTTCGGAACTTAAATAGTTGTTTTTTGCATACCTTTTTTTTCATATTTTTTTACAAAAGAAATTTGTTGATCTGATCTTATTTGTGATCACACAGAAGGCAGAAATTTCTATGAAATTCTTGTCCCCTTAAACTTTTTTTTTAAAGTAAAGTTTTTAAGTAAAATGCAAATTCTTAGTAAAGTTTAGTTTCTTAAATTTTCATCTTTTGTAAAAAGAAAAACCAAGCAAAAATTAACGATGGCATTCAAAATTATATATATATATAATATAAATCCCTTGGATTATTTATTCGAAATTATAATTGTGGAGATTTACTGCCATAATTTCTAAGATATTAACAGCTCTTTGATATACGGATTATAGAAAATATTGAATTTTCTGAAATCCTTCCGGTCAACCGCTTTTTGCAACCTGCTTGTTGGCCCAAATTATGTTTAATCTATTAAGCTATTGAAATGGAATACATTTTTAAATTGAAATAATAAGATTGAAAAATGTGAATTTATTTAAATCAGTCTACTGTAAATTTCAGAGAATGCAAATTAAAATGCATGTATACTAATGGGGTAAAAATCTTACTAAGAAGGGAATTCTTAAAAAAAAATTTAAATTCAATTCTAAAAAGAGCATAAGCTTAAACATTTTGATAAATGACTTTAAACTTCATTTTACTATTAAAAATATTGTTACCAATTGTACATCATTTTTTAATGTCAGAAACTAAGAAAAAAAAAAATTAAACGGAAATAAGTTTTATATCATTGCAAAGATAATTTTTCTATGTTTTAATATAATGCAAAAATCTTTTTTATGAGATTATAATTTAGTAAAACATGAACATTAATTTCTAAAAGCAAGTCGTATCTACTTCTGCATGGTGACAGATAAGCGTATTTTCAAGCTATTTGATGTCTAATACTTTTCTCTTGATTTTTTAAAAATATCTTTGATCTGATTAAATATAGGTTTCGATGATACTGTGAGTCCTTTTTCAAGATTTTTTAATAATATTTTGTACCTCTATTAATTAGCTAATCGAAGCACTAAATTAAATGATTATGTAAAATCATTCAGTGCAGCCAAAGCACATCGGAGAAAATTATTTTTTCTTTTTGAAATTCAAATACAGAATTCTGTGGAGTTTTTTTCCTTTAGTTCCAACACATTTAGATGATAATTCGTTTTTTTTTTAACCTCTTTTCCCCAAAATAGTTTTTTTCCCCGAATAGTTTTAGCGAGAGCTGATATGACTTGTACCAGCTGATCACGGTTACATTACGACCAAAATTGCATGAATTTCTTATGACACAAGTCTGGGTATCTACATAAATCTTTATTTTAGAAGGTACAGAAAATTTTTGAAATTATTTGTTCAAACACCTTAGTTTAAATAGTGTGGGAATGAGAAAAAATTAGAATAAGGATTTAAAAAAATATACTATATATTGATTGTAAAATTTAAATTTTGTTTTAGTACGATTAATATTTAATTGCTTTACTGATCAATGATTCACTATAAATCGTTGGCATGCGATGATTTTTTTTTTTTTACTTTCCATTAATTCACTAAAACTATGAACTAAAGTATAACAGCCGATGCGATTATAATTCAATCAATATACTGAATTTAAAAACTTTTTAAGCTTTTAATCTTCTTTTTTCCAATTTATATTCAAAAATAGAATACATATCTCTTTTAAGTGCTATGAATTTTAAGTTGGCGAACAAGTAAAATCCACTGTTATTCTTTTAAATCTTTCAAGCTTCACGGAACATTATTAATAGAATAAAAAGAACTTCCCAAACAAATTTTTCTACTTTCTTTTTTCCCTTAATTTTTAATCCTTTTTTTATTTATGCGTTAGAATGTTTCTTTTCAAAAATAAAGATTTCATTTATCTAAATTATCTTTGTTCTGTCAGAATATCATGAACCGTGCGTTAATAATTAGATTATGCGCTTAGTTTGTTAATGTACATAACAAAAGAACAGATCACTTCCAGTGAAAAGAGCACATTTCTTCCAACTTAGAATTGAAGACGTCTGGTGTGTTTACTATGAACCAGTAAATTGCATTGCAGTGTTGGGGGGGAAAGTCTGTCGTTCATTTGGGAGTTGCTTTGTACCCACTGCTGCTTTCTGTACAATTGCTAATGGAGGTAAACGACTTCCTGAATTGGAATATTAGCAGACGAGTTAGCAGTGAAGCCAGACGTGCGGAAAGATAATTATTATATCTCATCTACAAAAGTCGTCTGCTTTTGTTAGCTGTTGTTATAGGAAAGAGTGGATTTTTGGGTTCAAGTGCCTTAAGGAAAATGTTTCACTCGATTCATTTTTTTAAATAAAATTCTTGTTTACTTTTTATATTTATTATTATTATCGAATCGCATTCTTTAAATTAAAAAAAAAATTCTTCATAAAAATTTTGAAATTTGTCAATATTTGCTGATTAAATTAATGTTTTGAGACATGTCTGGATTTCAAAATACAGTATAGTCTGAGAATTATCGGCATACATTTAACATTCTCTTAGAGTGTTAAGCCCATATGCTTATAAAATAATGAATAGCCTGAAAATTCCATTTTGGAATGTTAGGATTTTTAAAATTTAATTTATTATTTTTGTTTAAAATTTAATTTAATTTATAGATTAATATCTAATTAATAAGAGATCTGGTCCCCGTAGGAGGACAGCCTTGAGAATCTCATTTTTGATACTATCTTATCTTGAGCATAATTTGACTATTTAAATTATTAAATAGTTAAACAAGTTAAATTGTTGTAACTGTTTTAAACTTACAATGAACAGTTTTATGATGAAACTTGGTAATTCTTACTTCAATGCTCAAATGAAGAATTCTTAAGAATGTATGTGTTTGTCGTGCACCCTGAGCTAACAATTAGAGCTATCAGGATGGGTTTTTTTTTTTTATAAAAGTATACATATTAATAGATGTTCATATTTTAAATATAGGTAACTTTAGAAAATCTTCTAGAAACAATCATATAAAAAATTGTTTTCATCACTTCAATGTATTTTAATTTATCATCAATGAATGCTACACTTCCTTTATTTATTTTTCAATTTTCAGCCTTAGTAAACTTTTTGACAAAAAATAAAATTGCAAAAAAAAAATAAATCCCTTTTAACATACAATACTGATGAGGGGAAAAAAAGAAACGAAGAGCTGTATTTTAAGAGAGAAGGAAATATAGATAAATCTATTTCTAGTCTATAGATATAGAGAGATAAGTTTATTTCTAAGCTGTTTTGGTACACTGATAATTCGTCTTAAATTTTTTGCATGAAATATGTCCTGTTTCTATTTTCAAAACCATTGTTTAAGTTGTTGAACGCGATGTTAATCATAGAATTATCGTATCTACAAACGATAAGAAAATTATCACTATCTGAGTTATTTTGCTCTTTTAGTAATATGTTTATGTTGATAAACATTTCCGATACAAAATATTTATGAGATTTTAATCAGTTTGCTCTTTTGGTAAAACTTAAGCAAATAAGTTCTCTTATATTTGATCCATGATTATGGTTTCAGCAACATGCCATGGTTTGTCAGAAATAAAAGCAGCCTAAAAGATCTTAACATCGCTACCTTACAAGACTTCCATAAGAAATTATCAACATATTTCTTTGAAAAAAGCGATAAACTCGCAATTAAAAGAAATTGGAAATTACACTACTTAACTACCAAAAAGAGGCTCGCCTTTGGTTAGGTGTCGATTTCAGAACCAAAGGGTTTTGGTCTCGAGACCTGATTCCTTCTAAGAACCGTCGTATAAGCGAGTCTGGTGCACGGTAAGTCAGTCGGGGGCAAACGTCCTCTCGCTGGTGTGGTGTGGAAGTTTGGAAAGGAGGAATACCCCCTCAGGTGTTGTCCTCGTCATCTGACCGTGGTTCAAAATTGCGAGGTCCGTCTCAAAATAGCGCTAGTGTTGTTTTAAAACGGGACGTTAATATAACTAGATTAGACTAAACTAAACAACCACAAAATGCTAAGAGACCTCATCATGTCTATGACATCATCATAGCTTTGCCATCCTTACTTTACTCTAGATGAAATTTGCTGAAATTCATTCATGAAAAATTTATCTTCTCTTCTTTTCTCTTCATCCCTCTTCCTGAATTTTTTAAATATTTTGTTACTTTTTAAATAATTCTCATATTTTCCTTGGCACAATCACTTGCTAAGTAATCTCTCTGCCATATAATTACTTTACCTATGTGGAGTTTGAGAACCTTAAGTGCAAGCACTCCGTGTCATTCCCTTCAAATCGGCAAATCGATCCATGATTAAAATTTTATATCGGCACTGTTTTTTTTTGTCGTGTTCGTGTTTCCCCGGAAATGGGTGCAGTCACTTCTAGGGTAAAGACCCCTGAGCACACACATTCGCTTGCACATCCCCTTTTTATAGGGGGGGACACATTCACACATCTCACAGATAGAACACAGAACAACCATGCCCGAACTGGGACTCGAACCCATGACACCCAGATCACGGGAAAGACGCGCTACCCCTATGCCAAGACACCGGCACCGCAAAGGGTTGAAAAAATTATTATTATTTAAAAAATTGCAATTATTTAATTAAAAAAATAAAGATTAGTAAATGTTTCATCCATTTAAATCGTTATATTTTCTAGAAAGAATTTAATTATAGCATTATTTTTAACATAAATGGAACTAAAATGCCTCATCTGCATAAGTAAATAATTTCATGATGCTTTTTTTTTTTTTTACTCAAATGCTTTTATTATTGCAGCTCTGTTAACTAGAGAGTTTTGAGTCCATCAGAGGAAATCTAACCGACATCCTTTGAATAAATATTACTAGTAATGAGAGCAGCCATATTCCTGTTGCGAATAACGCGGTTCTCAAACTGCTGCCGTCATGGCTGTTAATTAACGCGCTGCTGTAATCATGTTTTAGTTAATGAGGCGTGACGCTGTCGTCATTATTTTTAATTACTTGTTGCTATCATTTCTAATAATTGTGTTTGTTTGTTTTGGACTATTAGTGAAAGTGATATTGTTAAGAAAAGAATCACGTAACGTTGCGTCTCATTACCCAAACCGTACAAATAGTACAAGATATTTTAGTCCAGTCTTAACGAGGGTGTGGGAAATCTGCAAGACACTTATCTGGGTATTGGAGTTTTTTTAAAAAAAGTCTTAGTAAAAAATACTTTATCGAAAATATGTGGTTTACAGCAAAATTAGATTTGTGTATTCTTTTAGAATTGTAAAGCTTGGTATGGAAAGAAACTCTTTATTGTATTTCGTGATTCGTTTAATGTTTATTTAGAATTCTCAAGTTTAATATTAGAAAATGTGATTAAAATATTTTCTTTTAAAATTGATTAAACACGGAAAGTATATTTATGGCATAAAATCTAATATAGTTGAAAGAATAATTTTTTGAAAACTAAGATGGTGCAAATTATTTGTACTATAATATTTTCGGAAGTTATTGCAAAAATTTTATTAAATGTTTAGTTAAAATTTCAAACCTATAGGATTGGTTTCCTTAAATTTTTCTCGTACGCTCTCTAATAAAACTATTACCTCAGAGAAAGACTTACATTGCAATAACTACAAAATATTAATGTCTAGGTTGAATTTAGCATCTGTTGTGTCTCCTTGGCGAGTTATTTGGTGGTTAATCCAAGGTTAATAGATGCTGTAAATATATCTGAAAATATTTCTTACAATTTAGATGGTTGTATTAGGCCTGTAATCTTCGCGTAAATGGAAGTAACAAGGACTCGAAGTTTTATCGGAATTGGATGAGCGGCACGGTTGCGCATTAGAGACATACAGACAAACATTCCTTTTTATTTATATAATACTAGCCGCCTTTGGCGACCAGCTGGTTCGCCATGAGTAAAGCGTTCTAAAATTTTCAATTAAATCCATATTCATTAGCCTTGAAGTAATTCCGGGCATTGATTAACCTGAAATTAATATTTTCTTTAAGATGATGGACGGAAAGTTCTAAAAGTACACCTTTTCCTAATAATATTCTTTAATTTTATAAATGTCAGTTTTAACCATCGGTTATGCTTCCAAAATATTAAAAAAAAATTCTATGATGTTGCCAAAATATTAAATATGTTTTTTTAAAGAAAGCAAGAAAGGGAAAAAAAGTATTAAATTAATGATACAGATATTGCAAACGATTACATAAATATGCCATTAAGTCGGGTTTTCAATGCATATCCTGTCTAAATTCAATCAGGTTTACCGTAAATAAAGAAGATTTATTGAGTTAATGATATAGATATTGCAAACGATTGTAGAAACCTTTGCTTTGCATTTATTTTTTAAAGAAAATATCACATTTTATATTTCTTTTATTTTATCCAGTCACGTGCTGAAAAAACATGGTTAAAATATTTCTTTAAAAATTCGTTAAAAATAGAAGCTTGAGTTTTACATTAAGACACTAATACCATTAGAAGGCTAATTTTTTAACCTTTAAATTGATGTAAAAATCATGTTTATGCGATCATATTTTCGGAAGTTATAGCGGAAAAACGTCGATTTTTCGCTTAAATTTTAATTAATTCAAATTCTTATTAAAAATTCGAAAATAGGGCTCCGAGGTGCACATTCCGAACCTCCAAGGTATACATGTACCAAATTTGGTAGCTGTAGGTCCAACGGTCTGGCCTGTAGAGCGCCAACACACACACACACATATACACACACACACACACACACACACATTGAGCTTTATTATGAGTACAGATAAGATATCTAGTGTGTTTTTTACTAAGTGTGTTGTTCGTCTGAATTCATTCGATTAATTTTAATTTATTCAATTCATTCGAATAATCTATCCCTTAAAATTACAAATTATAAGTCAAAATGCTTTTGACAACTTTGTCACACCGTGGAACACCGAAACATCACAACCTTGCCATTGCCGTAAACGCAAAATTTGCAAAATGTTTGCAATATCTACTGTGGGTTTAAATAAGTATCCCCAATGTTTAGTTTGCAATATGGTTATGCAATATCTAGTGTGCTTTTATGATCAGTTATCTGCAAATAGAACTTATTGGTGGAAGCAATATGTAAAATGTAAGCAATATCTATGTTTTTTTTTAAAGTCAAAACTAGTTCAATTAATTTTAATCCTTCCCTTACACATTATGTCATGGAGGTGATGGTGACCATTTTGTCACATAGCGGAACTCCAAAACAATACTACTTTGCCACTGCCGTGGATGCAAAATTTGCAAATTATATGCGATATTTAGAATGTGTTTGAACGGATTATTTCCATCACAATAGTATGCCTTCGAAAGTGGCGTTATTTTTATATTGCCATTTAATTGGGTACCAATGACGAGTGATTTTTACGGTCCTTTGGAAATGCGACTTTGATCTAATTAAACTAAAATTAAGTTTCATCCTGATCTTGAACGTTCCCCTTCGCATATTGAAATCAATCACGCAGCAAATTCCTTAGAAGTGTCCCTCGAAATCAAAACTCCGTTACATTTTTCAATTAGCCCCGATTCTTCTAATCGAAAACTAAACTAATGGTATCCTCGATTCTTAATTTCCCGTTCCCGGAAGAGTGATTTATTGCTGTCACCCACAAGGACGAGCCCTGAAATTGGATTATCACCCGTCGCTGACCCTGGGCAGGCCCTTAATTGAATAATTCGTCTGCAAGAAAGAAGAAAGTGTGAGAGATGCGATCGTTTGGTTAGTTGTGGGCCCTCTTTGTGTTGCCGGTGTGACGGTAGAGTAAAAACTGCAGAACTACGCATGTACTGGCGTTTCGTGGTCCGGGTTTTTAAAGTTTGTGTTTGTATTCAGGCATCTGCATTTATCACGATGTTAAGATTTAATCTGATGTATAAACGCTTCTGGGGGCTGTTTAATTTTTAATTGGAATTTAAATGAGCAATTAAAAAAACTTTTTATCTTTTTCTAAAAGGGAGACCAGGCGAGAAAGTAAGTCATTTAAATCTCTGTAGTCACGCTGTCTATTTACTGCTCTTGAATATCCTTAACAGTATCAACAAGTGGGTATGCTCTTCCTAAATATTTTCTCGTATACTTCCGTAGTATGGCGTTGTTTGTGTTCAACTTCGCTTTGCACCGGAAAGCATTTAGTGTATGCGAGTGTATTACATGTTATGGACCTGTATATTTTGATTCTTCCCTTTGATATTGTTGTGTAGAATGAAGTTAGCGTAGATAAACCGTGGGTTAACTAAAGTCAAAGTTAACAAAGAGAAACCGCTATCTCTACTCGAGATTTTATTTAAGGGACTAAACCTTATATCTGTTTTTATGCATAAGGCGAAATGACTCGAATCTTACAGATTTAGAAAGATACAGAAATTATAAAACATTTTAGACAAGCGAAAATAACCATTTTTCGGCGACTTGCCTGCAGTCATATACGAACTTGCGATCTGTCGTTTCAACTTAATAGCATTCTACCACTAAGCCTCTCAACCCATGCCAAAGTAGAACAATATTCTTTACTATATTACTTGGACAGTTCGTATAAAGATTATATAGACAACATGCAGATGGGTATTAGATGACATTTATATCCACGCTTGTCATTTGATTGGGACGTCATTGCCTGAATTAACTACGTTGAATGTATAGTAGAATTCTACAGTAGAACATATTAATTCATGCACGAATTAACAGTTCAATACTATGATTCCCTCCTAATAATGGGATATTCTATCTAATAAGATTATACCTTCTCTAATTAGATAATAGAGTGAATATTCTCAGCGTTATCCAATGAATCAATCGAAATCGGACTTTATTTGAATAATCATATTAATAAAAAAGTTACTTGATGGAAAAATATTTTGTTTAAAACATCGTGTTTAATAACTTCAAAAATGACATTTTCTTTTCTTTTCTATTTTTACATCCTTGTATTAAATGTGTTGTTTCAGTACCTTGACTCATTTTTACGTCGAGCGTTTTTGTTTGTGGTTTCCTATTTTCCCTCTAAGCGTTATGGACAACTATTCAGATACTTGATGAATTCAGATACTTCTAGAAAATTGTATATGTCGTCTATATGGAGCTAAAAATACACGTATCAAAAGAAAATTAAAAATCTTTTAGTTTTGCTTAGTTATACCAGCGGGTGACCGAGCTCCGCTCTGAGAAAACAAGCATCGAAGCTAACTCGAAGATTTAAATTTTCAATTGTGATTTATCAAAACAATACATGCCATCAGAAAATTTGTGAAACCATTGGTGAAAAGATAACCGGTTAAACATCGGCTTTTCATCGTCCACCAGCGATGTCATGTCTTGATGTTCCATTGGAAATCCCCATCTGCACTGGTCTCTTCCATGTTTGCTAACCATACACGGAGCGCTTGGGTTCATATCACCACACGGGTTATGGATCATCCATTTCGAGATCAGTTCCGGATCATCTTCTGGAAACTTTATTAGTTCGCCATATTGGCTATAGATGGCAGCACGTTACCGCTTGAAACCTATTAGCCCAAATGGCGAACTAATAAAGTTTGAAAATATCCTATCAGTAACTTCGAACTGCTCTACCGTAGCGCTTCAAAACCGGCGCCAATCGATTTCCCGTGACCAAAAACCCCAGACCCCCAAGTTTACCGGAGTTTATTAATTCTGGGGCGATTTTCGACTTGGCAACCATTCCTCGTATTATAGTATAAGATTAACGTCCCTTTTTCTCAAAGCAAAACTAGGCTGTTTTGGGACGGGCCTCGCAATTTCGTCACCTTAACTGGAACATCCTTCTCTAGGCTTTCACAGCAGAAAAAAGTAACTTACATCAATATTTCTTAATTATTCAAAAGATCCTGCACATACATTGATATACACATTTCAATGCTTTCGGTCACTATGATTACTTTTAAAACAACAAGAAAACATTGTCTGTTTCATTTGACAATGATGTGTTTGATTGTGATACCTTTCATAAGAAATTATTAAAATTGTACTCTTCAATTTCATTTTTAATTACGAAATATAAAACTTCTATTCCACAAAGAGCTTTATCATTTTCGAATTTCCGCGACAAATTTGTCCAATTTCTTGCACATGCGTCGTAAAGCAGCATTTCCTTCCCACAATCTTTTGTATTTAATTGGCCCAGAGTATGCCATCTGCGTTATCAAATTAGGAAAAAAAAAAGTGAACGTTCGTGTAATGTAAACGTTCTCAGAATAAGATGTTGCTACAGAAAAGGGTTTACAGTTACAGCCAAAGGGTGAGAGCGAAAACACAAACAAAGCGGTCCTCTCCATCTGGCGGTTTGGGATGACTCAGCAATTCATAATGGCAAAAAAAAAAAAAAAATCGTCAACCGCGAAACGGAATAGGGAAATGTTTCTACAGAAGATATTTCTCTTTTTTTATGATTCATTCTTTGTCAGTGAGCAGAAGGGGAGAAAATTTGTTTGTTGTGTTGAAAGCAGGGACAATTGTTTGCGCTCACTGGAATTAAGAACAATGGTTAGTGCTCGTGGCTGACGAACGAAGTTAATTTTTATTATCTTCTTGCAGGCATTCTTCTTTTAACGTAATAATTATTTGCTAGAATATTCTGGTGTATGACTGATATAGGAAACTCTTCAAACATCTGAGGTATACACGTTTTATTTAAATTCTCAGTCTTCTGAGCGAGAGTTATGTGTATGATTAACTATCCTGCGAGCGTACTATGTAAAAGATATCGCAATTTTCAAGTTATCGTGTGAGATTTTATTTTTTAAATCATCAGGTATCTGTCAAAAATCCATTCAGGCCAAACATCTTCTCTCTGAAGTAACTGTGAACAGATCTACTATTAAAACCATAACTAGGCTGAGAACCGGACACCACAGGGGTATGAAGATCGATGGAGAGGGCATGAAGATCTATAGAAGCTGTGATCATTGTCCTGATACACAGCTTACGCCTACTCACATCTACGAGTGTCCGGCTATGAGCGCCAGCCTGAGAAAGATTGGTGTACTGCCAACTATGATAGATCCGTATGGAGACAACATCAAGCAAGACGCAGAAGAAATTTTCAAAATTCATGGACATATTTAGTTTCGACTCCCATGGACACGACAAAAAAAATAATCAGGTATCTGTCTTCTTGAAAACCATCATGCTCACACATGATTCCTATTTCGCAATCATCAGCATTTAGAAAAAGTGCTAGTTTTTGACCATCTCAAAATCAATGAAATTCTAAAAACGTTTTACCATTTCGAAAATTGGAAATTATATATAGTATATATATATATATAGTGTGTGTGTGTATGTAATGATGTATAAAAATCTAATTTAAACTTAATTAATTTCTTAATTTTTAACTCAATTTAGCCCATATTAACTTCATTTTAGAATATTATCTTATTTCCTCATTCCATTCCACCACAACAGAAGCTTTGTAAAATTGCTCAATCATCTAAAAGCCGACAAGTTCCCACACTCTTGAGTGAAGGGATAAAAATTGTCCAGCCTAACACATTCTTTTAAAAGTTTCCTGTATCCCCCTTATCGGAATCGTGACGTATGAGAAATCTCTATCAGAATCCTTATAGTATATAAGCACTGTGAGATATATTTTCCATTTCTTTACGCTTCATCTGCTTTTGTGAGCGGACATGCATTGTCCGCGCTTTTTATAAATAAAACAGGCTCCTAGGAAGAGATGAAACGGACTGAAAAATTCGAATTCTCTGTCTTCGAAACTGCCTGCTGCTTTCAAAAACATTCTTATATATACAGAATTTGAGACCTCTCCACGCTATTACGTGTTCAATCCCGTTTTCTTCTCTGTGCTTCTTCGGAAGATAATTTTTTAAGTTCATGGCCTGGCAGGAGAATCAGGTACATGGCGGTCAATTATTCCAAATTATGTCTTTTTGTTTGCTGTAAGTCTCCAAATATGACAATCTCCTTTATCATTTTCTAATTACCCTAATTAATTAATTCAAATATATTAATAATTAATTCAAATATATGTTAACACGATAACTAGAAAACTAAGAGCTCTAGACAGCTATGCACAGATTAAACATTTATCGTGTAGACATCTGTCAAAGTTTGAACCAAAACCATCTATGGGTTGGCTGTCTGTCGGTCTGTACTTTCAGAAACCTTAAACATGATAATTCAAAAACATAATGAAATATATCAAATTATTTTATGAGATTTTTGACTACATGTGCAGATATGTATTAATTATTCGTTTCAATCGGTTGAGAAAAATGTGTCTAAAGGCCTTATCACACGGCAAAATATCTTCGGCACTTTCCGTCAGCAAACGGCAAGAAAAGTTCACATGATTAGTTGAATTTCGTTTGCGGACAATATTTCCGACAGCACTTTCGAACTGGTTCGAAAAAGTTGTCGGTTATGAAAGTTGCTTGACCGGTTTTCGAGGGTAGAAACGGAAAAGTGCTGGCGAAATTTCACCATGTAATAAGGCCTTAAAACACAAATTCAATTTTCGAATTCTATTAAAGGCATACTAACGATTAATCACCAACAATCTCGCAAAGGATTACACGATAAGTGTAGTAAATGTTAAATCCAAGCCAAAAGTTATTATTTCGTAATTGTTGTACGCCAATGTTATGCAAGGTGTTCTAGGGTATGACAAGTTTACTAAAGAAAATATGAGCAAGTTTTTGGGAGACTTCTTCCTTTGCTTTTTTCCCCTTAATTTTTGATTAAAAAAATCTTTTTAAATTTTTTAATAATAATTAGTAATTTTTGATCGATTATGCTGATGATTCTTCATCATTCAGAAACAGAAGTAGATCACATTCTTTTCATTTAAGCAATTTTTCGTGATTTTATTTTTGATTGCATTGCTTTTTAAAAGTAACATTCACTTTTCAGTTTCATTTTTTATTAATCGTTAAAAAAAATCTATAAAATTCTTTCTGTTTGGAATTTAGTTCCACACATCTAGTTTTCATCCATAGTCCTTAATCTTTAAAAAAAAAAAAATCGTCTGAAGTTGGAGGATTTGTTCCGATTCACGGTTGGTGACGTGGGGCAAAAGTGGGTGACGTCTGCTTTCGCAGCAACTTCCGAGAGCACGCGTTACGCGCTTATCTGGCGCGTCAGGAGAGTGCGGAACTCGGCATTTCTGCCCCCTCTGTTTATCTCGACCGAACTTCTGGTGCGGCGTGCGTTCCCGGTTGTTTATGAGGTGAAGGAATAGGGGAAGGAAAATATAGTCGTACAAAAATGACATTCTTGCTCCCACTTTTTTTGTTGTCTCGCTTTGCAGGATAAGACCGTAAAAAAAAGTTGCATTAAAAGAAAAAGCGGGATATATTTTTTTAAAGCTATGTCGTTACACATACAATATATATATATATATATATATATATATATATACGACGCGGTTTTTTTTTTTTTTGTTGTTGTTAAAATTTCTCAAAGACAGCATCAGTAACTAACCAGATTTACTTGTTAAGTCAGTCGGCGTCCTGGCATATGGGTAGTGCGTCTTCCCCGAGATCTGGACTTCCTGGGTTCGAGTCCCGGTTCGGGAATGGTTGTTCTTCCTCTGTTCTCACATGTACATGACAAAACCCAACAAAACCACATTGCTGGATCTCAGATGACCGCTGATGTTCCAAGCTTACTTAACATTCCCATTTAACTTATCACCCACTTTCTTTTTTGAACGAAATCCGAATATTAGTCTTTTATTTAACATTCCCATTTAACTTATCATCCACTTTCTTTTTTGAACGAAATCCGAATATTAGCCGAACATTGCCATTTAACTTACCACTCTGCCGGTGTTCTGGCATAGAGGTAGCGTGTCTTCCCCGTGACCTGGACTTCCTGGGTTCGAGTCCCGGTTCGGGCATGGTTGTTCTTCCTCTGTTGTATCTGTGAGATGTGTGAATGAGTCCTCCTGTAAAAAGGGGTGAATAATACGTGAGGGGCAGAGTCTTATTCTTGGCCCTCGTTGGCGCTACTGAAACAAGCGAAGCTTCCTATCGGCTTAAATCGCTGTCTTTGTAACAGCGGGCTTGTTCAATGGCAAGTGCCATAGGAAAAAACAACTTGTTAAAATTAATCTGAATTTTTGTTATGAGTGTAGAATTAAAATAGCAGAATTCGCAGTTTTTTAAATAGACAATTTTTTTGGTTTCATTTCCAGCAAACACGATTATTTGATGCATGAGTTCTTGACAGCATTAAATAAAGATATTTTTTTCTTTTCGAATTCAGTTGCCATTAATTTCGAATGGAATCTTCTTATTTTATGATGGTTTATAATGGTAGTGGTAAAACCATCAAGGAAATTTGCATTACTTAAAGTAAAATGTGAAAAAAGTTGCATCAAATTATGCATTTTTTTTTGAAAATTTAATGCATAATTAAAATTTAATCTGCCATGACATAAGATTTCCACTTTGAATTCGTGATCGAAATCCGAACCCATGAAAGATTCTTAGCGTATCTTGGCACAATGAATCTGGCATGGTATGGAAAATATAAAGTGCACTTTAAATCTTGCATTTAAAGTGAATTTTAATATTTAATTGAACTTTTTAAAATAAATTTCGCTAAGTTTGTGGTGAAACCACAAAATCTTTGCGAAATTTTTTCAATAAATTGCAATATATATATAGTTATGTGAGAACATGATGTTTTGGCATAAAGTTCTTGAAACATCAAAATGCGTAGGCAACAAATTGTCATTTTTGTGAAATCCATTTAGGTTTATTGAAAAATGCTTTTAGGGTTATTAAAAAAATAATGTAGAAGGTTGTCGCATTTGGCGATTTATCGCTAGTTAAAGCTACAACTTGATTTCCAAATAATTCATTCTCTGAATTTTTAAAAATTGATTTAATTAAGTCTTTAACCAGTTTAAACCAGTTTGAAGCATGTACAAGGCTATCAAATTACGCATGCGTCGCTATTTAGAAAAACGATGGGTGTTTTTTTCATTTCAAAATCGCTTGAGCTCCAAAACTTTGTTTGATAACCAGAAAAATTATATATATATTTCGAACCGGTTTAAACTGGTTAATGACTTAAATTTAGTAAAATAAATAATAACATTTTTTTTAATGTGCTCACATGATAACTTAAAATTAGAGATATATTTCCTTTTTAAAAAATTAAAAACTTATTTCGAAACTAATTACTGTTACATAAATAGTTTTGGGAAATTACTTTATCAAATTTAAAAAATGGATATTATTTAACTATTAAACGCTATTAGAAATGGGGGAAAAATTGCTGGTTTACTTTATTTATTTGCAATGTAAATCAATCTGATTAAAATCAGAAGATTAATTATACTACAATCTCCTCTACTGATTACGTTATTGTTTGTTGTAAACCCATCAAATTATTTATACATTGTTAGTAGTGTGTGCTACAAATATTAGATAGTACACATACTATGTCACTATTTACTGTTTTTCGTACACAAATTGAGGGAATCTCGGAGGCATACACATATCAGATTACATTACCCTACTTTTGAATTCACACGCAGAATATGTTATCAGTATTTGCACAGAAACTATCCAACAAGGAAACATAGATAACTTCCCCCTTTTCCGTTATTATCAACCATTACTATACACATTGGTTTACTTTACAATGTTTGGTGCACACACATTTGCTGATCATGCGCACTAAAGATAGGAGTGTTGTTTGTTATCTACTGTGTTTTCAGAGCGGATTATTGCTGCTTTCTCGTCGAATTAAGTATTTACTTCCAGGCGTTTGATTGATGGCCGCTCCTGTCATTGATCCGAATGATTTCGATAAGGTTGTCAGCGGACGATTCTGTTTACTTCTGTGCATTTTTCTGAACGTGGGTCACATTCGAGGTTCAAATGTTCTGTCATCGGTAGCTCTTTAATTGGATTGCTTCGTAACTGCAGTTGAAAACTGGAACCTGAATTTGATTGATTTGATTTGTGGATTTTTTTTAATGAGCCGATATCATATTTTTTAAAAACAGTTTTTATGATTTAAATACTTAAAATATTGCCCTAGAATGTACTGTATGTAAGAGGACTTCACGTTGTAGAAAAGCTATGAGAAAGGAATTTAGTTAAAAGGCTTATGAGAAAAGAGAAAAGGATCTACTTAAAGAACTTTACGCAATAGAAAGGTATGAGAAAAGAAATTACTTTGTAGAAAACAATGAGAAAAGATTATACTTAAAGAAAAAAAAATTTCTTTGTATTTGCTATTAGAAAAAGATTTGCTTTGCAGAACTATGAGGAAAGGACTTGCTTAAAGGATTTTACTCTGCAGAAAGATATGAGAAAAGGATATGTTTAAAGGACTTTACGCTATAGAAAACTATGAGAAAAGGGTATACTTAACCCCTTTCGTACCATGTAACCACTAGTGGATACATGCTATGTATAGATAACGCCGTCTGTTACGCAAGGGGTATGTCTGGAATGCTGTAGAAAGCTACGAACGTTCGCTTCAACGGTAAACGATCCAGTATGTGTTTTTAGGTGCCTTACGACTGTAATAAGATCTTCACATCATCCACATTTCTTTTTAAACACTCTTATTATCCTGATAGCCTACTGCTGAGGCTTTAAGTATTGATTATTTTCAGTGCGTCGATTCCATTTGAATATGTTTAGGTCATAACCATGGTTATTTAATTTAGGTTCCGATTATGGTAGATTTTCATTAACCACTTAACCGTTTTGCTTTGTTTTCTTATTACCGACTAGTTAAAAACATCTTTAGTTTGGGGACCTCTTGCGTGCAGCCGACCACCCCGTCACCACTGAATGTAGCAATATCGACATCGTTTGGGAACTATACGATACTGCTGATTCCATTTATAATCCATAAAATACTTGAGGTGATATTGTAGATTATATGTAATTTTAATATCAAATTATAACGTCTTTGAATTATTTAAGCGCATCAATTTGTGAAGTGATATTTCTGTGCCCATGTGCACAATATATAAGGAATTAATTCGGCATTGCACCATTCAGGCCAATGGGCTACGGTGCAAGATCTTTATTCCGTAGCCAGTTAGTTCCAGTTTCAAAGCCCATTTACACGCGTTAATCTGCTGCACGTTAGATCCATTGGATCACTCTTCTCGGGTGATGCGGAGATTTGGAGAGCATGCTACTAGATCAGATGTCATCCTCTGATAATTGTTCAGAATTTCGAGGGAAATAATATCTCTAAAATACCTCTAATGTAATTTTGTAATTCTAGCTAAATTAATCTAATTCAGCTAACTCAGACTAACCAATACATTATCCGGGCTTTATCAGCAGATTGAGCGAGGATCGTAAAATTGGAGATAGTTAATGTATGCTGATTTAATGACTTGTTATTGGATAATCAATAAAATACAGCTCGGATGTTGTAATATTTGTTACATATAACTCAATTTTATAATATTATCCTATAAAAATAGTTTTTTACCGTTAATTTGTTTGTTTAATGAAACAATAATCTAACTTTTTGTTAATTTGATTTTATGACTACTGAGTTACTAAGAGTGCATTCTACTTGAATTGTCTTAGGATATAAAACTAACTGAGCCTATGTGTAGCACAACTAAATTTTAAAAAGAAGCTTTACAGTTTCTACCCAGTATTTTAAACTAAGTAAGTAGGAAGCATTGAAAAATATTTTAATATCCAATGTGGATTGACTTTTAAAATATGAATAATTTACATATTAATAAAGAAGGAATATATTCAGAATATCTATGAAAAAGTATAAAATTTCAAGAATCGACGCTTTTTTTTTTTTTTTTTTTACTTAATGCTCAAAAAGAGATAGTTTATGTGTAAACTGTTACTTGATGGCTTGATATGCAGATGCCAAATAACCGATAAATAGTGCCGAAAGACAGATTCTTAGAGAGATAATAGAACTAAAAATTGAGAACTATTTGCTCAATCACAGTAATATCCAGTATTAGTTTCTATTAAATAGTGTTTCAAAATAAAATCTTATCCTTTTTTATGCGATCTCTCTTCTTAATGTAATACTATTCTCCAAGAAAGATAAGATGAGAGAAAATAGATTGTAATATTGGTTTATTAAATCATCCCTGTAGTAACTAACGATAATATTACAGCGTTCATTTTTCTTATATTATCATAAAATAAATTTATTTTAAGGTAACCGACTACGTTCGATGGAAAAATTTTGAAAAATTTGATTTTTTAAAAACTATTTTTGGTTTTTAGATGTATTATCAATTATAAACTCTTTAAATACAAAAACATTATTTGAGAATCTAATATATTTTGAGAAATAGGAAAATTCGTAGTAAATTTTAGTGAAATTTAACCAAAACGGTTAACATTCTACACAAAATTGTAATACAACAATTCTATTTTTCTTTGTACACAAGTTAGAGAATATAATGATGAATGAAATGAACCAAAATCTAAGAAACATTTTGCGATGCAAAGAAGTTACGGGTAAAAATGTACGTATATATGCATTTTTTCCATAAATTCGCAACTTAATTTTTCTAAAAACACCTATAAATGAAAAAGTATTTCATCAACAATAAAACTTTTGGTTCATTTCATTGCCTATATTATTTAAAACACACTTTGAAATTTTTATGTAAATACCCCTAAGTTTTTGGGATACCATGTTAATGGTGGATAATTTTTATGAAAATTAAAATTGAAGTTAAAGAAAAAATTTTAGCTGAAAAATAATTCTTTTTTAATTCCTCTGGATGATAGGTTAGACCTTCCTTTTCTAAGAAAAAACAAACTTTTTGGAAAGAAAAAAGTCTGAATGACGAGAAATAACACTTTAAAAAAAAAATCACCAATGTGGTCGAACACCAGCGTTTTCAACGTAGTCGGATACCTTAATGGAAATCGAATCAAAAATAGCCATAACCAGGCGGGCTTGTTCATCGGTAATTCCAAAAAGGCAAATGCGAATTCATAGTAATGTGGAGTTTAATGAGCTTGTCTCACTGGAAATAGCTGGATTTTGAATTATATTTGATAGTATTTATAATGTAGAATATAATTTGAATATTTTGTATATTCTATGCTGTGAACATATATTTTTTTATAGCAAAATGTATTTTTTAAAGCATCTTTTACTAATACCACTCTTTCTTTAATCTGGTAGTTCCCTGACCTTTTGTATGCCTAATCATTGTCTGTTGTATTTAACCTATCAACTGTCATTTTCTTGAAATTGTTTAGCCCGCATTAGTTATATATGTGAGCACAAATAGCTCTGTAACTGTTTAATTATTTTCAAATTATGTTTTGCTTCGAAAATATTTGATAAAAGGTATCATTATAAAATGATCATTTAAAATCATTTTAGTAAAAAAGCAAAAGGTTTTTTAGTAAATAATTGATAGTGATTATAACTCCTAAATTACGTATTTATGTACGGTATTTTATTGCAATATAAAGACCGAACTAAAAATGTAAATCTTCAAATACGAACAATTCTGTTTCTTTAAACTTGCAAATAATTTTCTAATTTCTTCGCTTGTTGTAAAGAAAAAAAGCACAGAACACACACTTTTTGCCATGCACAATATTAACTGATATACGCAGAATAGAACTTTTTTTTGTGAGGTATAGCAAATTTACTTTTGGCACAGAGTGGTATACATAAATTTTCAAAATCCCCATATAGAAATCATGACAACTGATTTGGCTGATTTTTCTCTAAATATTCACAATTAAAAAAAATGATCTGGATCTATATGAACGTACTCAAGCAGCATAGTGACGAGAGAGGACAAGAAGGGTTAAAAAATGCTCTAACCATTTTATTTGCATCATTTGTTTCAAGCTTTTAACTGAGTATTTCCTCTTGAGGAGAAGATATTCAGTTGATATTTATCAACTTCTTAACGCCATTTCTGATAAATAGGGCAAAATAAAATCATTATCACGTTTGGGAGCGAGAAGACCTTTTCAAGCCCCGTGCGCTGTGTATTCTTGCTATGTCATTTTTTCTTTTATTGAATAAACCTCTCTTTCCACTGTCAACGTTTTCGCTTCCCTTGGAGGTGTTTTGATTCAGGTGATCGAAGATGCGCTTTGCCGGTTTCGAAACAGGTCATTAATTTATGTCTTCTTCAAAGAAGCGCTTTCGTCCACCTGTGTAGCATCGGTGGTTCAGTGGTAGAATGCTCGCCTGCCACGCGGGCGGCCCGGGTTCGATTCCCGGCCGATGCAGAATATTTTGAACTTTTAATAAGTGGATCCCGGATTAAATCTTTACTTTTAAGGAGTATTTTGACCCAGAGTAGAGAACGTAAAATTCCAAAATCAAATAGGAATCGTGGTAGCTGATGGGTCAATGGGTTAGAACGGGATTCTTGGCTGGTTTTTCTCTAAATAACGCCAATCTTTGTCTCCAAATGGAAATCGTGGTATCTGATGAGACAGTCGAAACGAGACTATTGGCTGATTTTTCTCTAAATAATGTCGATTTTTGTTAAAATGTGATGTGAATATTTGTGAGCTTTCTTCAGCAGCATAGTGACGGGAGAGGACAAGAAGGGATAAAGAATGCCCCAGTTTTTACTTTTAAAGAGATGAATATAATTGAAATCTTGATGCTTATCCCCTTCTTATCGTCAATTCTGATTCAACAGGGCAAAGTTAAGCCATGAACACATTTGGGAGCGATAATAGAGTTTTATGCCTCGAGCGCCAAACACTTTCGTTATTTCAGGAGCTCTTACGTCGAATGCGCCCGGTCATCCTCTTGGTCAACCGCCTACACTTTTCGTTTCCCTTAGAGGTGTTTCGACTCAGGTGATCGAAGGTGCGCTTTACCGGTTTCTAAATAGGTCATTAATTTGTGTCTTCTTCAAAGAAGCGCTTTCATCCACCTGTGTAGCATCGGTGGTTCAGTGGTAGAATGCTCGCCTGCCACGCGGGCGGCCCGGGTTCGATTCCCGGCCGATGCAAAATCTTTTGCATTGTTACTTTCAATGAGTGTGTAAAAAAAAAAGATAAATTGCGGACTTCGTAACTGTGAAGAGCAGCAAGGTGACGAGGATGATTCCTAAAATAGAGACTGGTACTTATAATAGCGCATCTTTTTTCAATGAAATGGTTTTTAATGATGCATAGTTAATTGATTTGTACGGTTATTACCAGAGATAGACCTCCTATTTTTCGATCGAACAACGGCGACATCGCTTCTTACCTTCATGCAATTTATGAATATTTATTGGGATGCATTTTACAATATGAAATAGTTTTAAAGAAAATTAAATGTGGATTTTTTTTTAAATTCCTAGAAATTGTTAAATTTGACCATTTGTGAAATTATGTTAATTCGAAGCTATGCAAGGATTATTTTAGGATGGAACTCGTAATTTTATGCCACAATCAAATGACTTGGACGATTCTCGAGCTCCCAATCCATTCCAAACTTTCCCATCGTGCATCCCGAAGGACGTTTTATAATGAAAAATTTCAGTAATTTAAAATTTAACTCCAACGACACATTCAGTCCGCTTTACATGTCTTAATTGCAAGTGGGTCCACGAACCAATAGACCTTTTGGTTTTGAAGCTGAATTTCTGATGCTAAACTGCTGCGACATTTACAATAGCATAACATGGGGTGGGGAAGAGGTACAGAGATTATAGAAACCCGGATGCTAGAGTTAGAAGTTATACCACGGAGACAAAACTTAGAGTAATCTGAATCAATTTTAGTGCCAAATATGATGGAGCGAAAGAATATCCCTGACGCTATCAACTTACTAATGCCAGTCTGTTTTCTTTTGCATTTTGCAATTTTGGCGGACTATTCGTTTATCTCTTATATTATAGATTTGAATTTGACAGCGCCATCATGGATAAAATATAATAGAAATTCACTTCGTATTATATATATTTGAGGCTATGAATATAATGTAAACGTATAAGCTTAACATATTGAATCCGTTTCGTGGCCACTTAGAAGAAACTTTTGAAAATTTTTAACTTCTGTCTACTCTATTTTGGGATGCATATTATGTACAAGGCATAAGCGATGGTCAAAAGTCGAATTCGTTTCCATCGTTACACAAGAGTTAAAGAGGCCAAAATGTTCCCCTCATTTATTGTATAATGAGATTTTTGTACTGTTTTCTATGAAATTTTGGTATTTTTAGAAGAATGTGCCAAGCATTAAGGATTTTTATCCTTCACTCGGAACTTAAGGAAATATTTAAGCCTGTAGTTTCATAGAGCTGTCGTAGCATTACTTAAATAATAATAATAAAAAAGTTGAACTGCATCAGGACATTAGAGAACATTTTAGAATGATATTAACATGGGCTAAATTAGGATAAAAATTAGGAAAATAGTGCCGATTTAAATTATCATCATCATTACACACATACAGGGTGTTCCACAAGGTACGCAGCGTCTAATATTTAGATCTAGATTCTAGTCTAGATTCGGATACACCACGCCAAGAGGATTATGATGACACGTTTCAAACCATAATTAGACTAAGACTATATATTCGGGGTCTCCACGTTATACATCAAAATATTCATTTTGTCGTGTTCTATCCTAATCTGTAAGTATGGGAGGCTGCATACCTTGTGAGTTACCTTGTATATTTATTTTAAAAATATCGCATATAAATAATGATTTTCGCTGTTTATACTCATTATACTTCTCACATCATTGACTGGAGTCTCTCTCACCGCAAAATGTCTATTCCTGTGTTTTCAAAGACGGTATCAGAATTAATGTTTATGACTTTATATAAGTGTATGCATAATGTTGCATATAAATGTATGTTACATTCATGTTTTCTTAATACTCTTACTGAGAAAAAAGCAACACAAAACTGACAAATTGAGAATATTATGCAAACCACAGACAGCTAATTTATGCTATGAATAACGAATGAGCCGAGCATTATGCAACGACTGCAGCCGAAAATACTCGCTCTAATGAAGTCGGTTTGTCAGTTTCTCGGTAATAAGCGAAACACGCCATTATGAATGTTTTAGTCCGGTCAAGAGGGAGAAGTAATGACCTTTTGGAGCAATTTTTCCTCCTCACTTCCATTTTGTCATTTGCAAATGTTACCACAAAACGGCGCTCGTGCTTGGTGCTCACGAAAAAGCGCCTGAAAAATTGATGATGCCGTTGTGATGGCAGGAGTTATTAATTTTTACTTACCGATGACGCGTATTGTTTTCACTGAATGCTAAATAAATTATCCACTGTTGTGAAATAGTAATCGTTTCGCCTATCATTCCGCCTGACAACAGGTCCATAGTAAAATTGCTGTTGCATCATGGGCTTAACTTAAAGAAAGTTTATTCTGTCTTTGTTTTCTTTCTGAAAGTGGTAGGTAATGGAGCTAATATCTCGTGACATTAGTCTAATGACAAGGGTAACTACTCATACCATTTGACTTCTAACCTTTTGCTTTGACTCAGCCATGACAAGCCGCCATTTTTCTTCTGCGATCTTTGATGTCAACATTGCTCTTTGTATATTTCGTACACTCCATATTTCCGCTTAGTATGCCTCGCATTAAGTATAAACCAACAAGAGTGGTCACACCAAAACTTTTTGCATACCCTCTAAAAAACATCCCAGGGGGCATAGATATACAATAGTTCCGAAATATTAACTTTTGGTATCAATTTAGCATTTTGATTGAATTAATCGCACCATCCTTTGCGATTTTATTGGTGATTAATCCTTGGTATACGGTTAATAGTATCCAAAAAGGGAATTTGTTTCTTAGATTTTTTCCCCCTACCCAACTGAAACAGAAATTTTACCCAAAACTACACTTATAGTCATAGAATCCCATACAAAATTTGATGTATTTGAATAATTCCGTTTTCTAATTATCGCTCTCAGATATTTCTATAAGAACCGACGAACAGATGGTCAACTTCTTGTTGAATTTAATTCCAAATTTGGTGTCTACATTATAATTAAACATGCGTTCCGAATCTTATTTATTTAGCTCGCTTCGTTTTGAAATCATTGTGTTATTTTATAATCGAATAGACGAACAGATGGACTCTCTGTGGTCTGACTTTGCCCAAAATTTGATGGCAATCTACATTTAGTGCAAAGACTGCATACCAAATTTCAGCTTTTTAGCTCAAAACATTTTTGAGTTATCTTTGTCACAGACAGATGAACATTTTCCGGACTCAAGAAAATTTAAAGTGTGGAGATTTGTTAAAATATTTAGTTCGAATTGTTTGACGATTACAATACTTTCTCTATACCTCGTACAACAAGAAAATAAAAAGAAGTTTTAGTCTCGAATACACACAAATAAAAAAGATAAACTATAATAATAAGATTAATTTTCTATCTCGCACTTAATATCTCTGCTTTGCTTTGCTTGCTCAAAACGGGGGGCTTTGTCAAAGTTTTATTTTACAATATACGGACCAGACAGGCAACCATTTATTACTTATCTAGGGGTATGAGCCTTTATATAAAATATTTGAAAACTCGCTGATATCAGACTAGTAATTGCTGCTGGAAGCCGGCATCTTTAAATTTTTTTATTGCTTATAATTATTTTAAATACGTGAATAAGCAAATTTCGTTTTTTCTTTTTTTTTTTCTTCTAAGAAAAGGAAACATTTTCCATCTGTTATGTCATTACCTGGATTGAGTTTGCCCTAATTGATCCCTACAGTTAAGATTTCATTGCGTTTTCTCACAAAATTGATCCTTGATTATGGGTTGTATTTTTTTAAAAATCATTTTGAAAAAATGTTTCTATTTACAAACAGAAATAAGGGCTTTCGACATTTTTTTAATGAAAAAAGAAGACAAATATATTTGAAATTTATTTTCTTTAACTTCAATTCAGTTTAATTTTACCTTAATATCGAAAGCACAATGGTTAATTATTAATTTAAATCTAATTTCATTTGCACTTTGTATTTATCTGAATTCATAATCAACTAAGACAATTTTATTTTTTTGAAATCTTGTTTAATCTATTGAACCCGTGGTTTTTTTTTTTTTCGTATATTTTAAATGCGATTCATGTGAACTTAATTCTGATAAATTTCGGGAATAACACTTGGGCTTATGCACTAAAAAAAAAAAACCAACCTATTTTTGAATATTGTTTGCAGGCCTCCTGTTATACTTGAACCTTGATCAATACATGACACCCCCCATTTTTTCAAGTAAAACCCTTTGAACAACCTTCTCCCATTCTAGACTCTTTCACAAGAGCATGTTATTGTTCCTCCAAACGATAGAGTTAATCCGCTCATCCCCCCCCTTCTCCCCGCCACCTGTCCTCCCTTTCCTACACGCGTCCTGCGCGCTACACACATCCTCCTCATCTCCTGTTGTGAACGGAAGAGGCTGCGGCAGACGATTTTTCTCCCTACGTGGGGAGCGCGGAAAAACGGGTCTGAGGATTTCTCTCCGCCGCACCCCGGAGGAGGTGCCTCCCATGGAAGCAGAGGATTACACACCGTGGAGGGGGAGCACCTCCCCGTGGCACCCCCTCAGATGTGCGTCAAAGGTGAGAGAACACGCGTTCACTGTGCTTGTGAAAGTTCGAATGTCTTTTGTGTCGTGCTTTATGGATGTACTTTAATATCTCGGGCTATATTTTAAGCATATGCCCTTCTATTTTTTGCATATATAAAATTTATTTGGCTTTTGGACAGTGAGAAAGTTATATATTCATAATATATTCTAAAAAATATGTTTCGAAGTTGTAATTGCAATTTATTTATTTTAAGAAATATTATTTATTCATTTATCTAAGATATAAATTGCTACTATCATTCATTGTTTGTTGCTATTATTTAAATTTAAATAATTATTAGTAAGTTTATTACTGTCACTAATATTTAATTTTTAGCTATGTTCATTCGAGATTTTTTTTTTCGGTAAGAAATCATTTGCTTTTTTTTTTTTTAGTTATTGCTTTCAATAAGTTAGTGAATATTCTAAACAAATAATGGAACTTTTGTCGTAGTAAAAAGGAAATTTGAATTATATTGGGGAAAATAGTAAATGAAACCTTGCATATTAGAGATTTTTTAAAAAGAATAGTTACATTAAATTTTATCACTGCATTAAATTTTTATGGTTTGGTAAAGATTCTTTTATTATCAAATGCCAATTTTTTGCATGAATTCTTAAAAATTTGACATAAATGTTCAGTTATAACGGAATTATTTTTATGCTTTTATTAAAAATTTTTACACTTGATGCAATTGATAGAGATCCCAAAGAATAGATTAAAAGTTTTAGTATCTATCTTAGCATTTTCATTTTTAAAAGTTTAAAATAGAGAACAGTTTTGTTGTGTGTCTCTGTCTGAAGTTACAAAACAAATACGATGCCAAGCTTCTATTAATAATTGCATTTAAATTGGATTTTGTTCTAGTACTAGAAATCTATCTTTAATACTCTTTTGTTATTTTGAAAATTAATAATTTTCATTTATCAAATTATTTTACTAAGAATGAAAAAATATATAACGATATTTACCGATTACGTAGTCTCTTGTATTTTTCATACATTGCTAACATAGGTGTCATTCTCTGATTCTAGAATTTTCATTTTTTCCATTTACATATTTTCTACTTTTGAAATTATCTCTTATAAATTAATCTCTAACAGTAATTTTTGTTCCTTCTCTTTTATAATTTATAAGCATGAATAGATTTAAGCCTAATTCTATGAGATGCTTAAACAGTGCACAAAAAATAGCGCACATTAGGAAAAAGTTGTTAAAATTGAAAAAAGGAAATTTCCGACACAATTAAAGATTTTGTAAACCTTTTTTTTATCACCTGCATTAATAGGGAAAGAATAATTTATTGCATTTTACTATTCTCACTCGCTATTCTATTTTAGTGATGGGAAAAAGATAACGATACCATTTCTTATTTTAAAATTATACTGCAATCACAACATTTAAAATAAATAAAAATACAAGAAAACGGTTTTTATCATTTATGTTAACTGTAAAGAAATTCACTTAAAAATTGTTACTTTGTAAATTTTAATGAAATGTTTAAAACCAAGATTCTCTTGATTATGTTTTGCTGACAAATGCTCGTAAATTTTAAATATAAAAGCAGTACGGTCTTAAATTTTTCTATTGATACATTATTCAAGAAAAATAAGTATTAAAAATTATTCTGTTTCGGCCACATACATCCAAACGATTCATTTCTCGTTTATTGTTGTTTGTTTTATTTAATGTTTTTGTCGATATCTGTAACATTATGATGCCAGTCAGTGATAATAAAAATGATAGCAGTAAAACACCAAACGATTTTTATTAGATTGATAATTTTTATGACGGTGAAAGAAGAGTTTATTGAGATCAAATATTTTTCAAGTGACTTAGGATAACTGATGGGAAAAAAAGTAAGTTTTTCAGATAGCTTTTACTAAAAAAAAAAAACTTGAAAAGGACCTAATCGATTATTTTAGAAATGAGGTCATTGAATGGACAAAAATTTTTTTTTTTCTTCAATAGACATTTTTTTTTTTTTTTTTTTGGTATGCGAAGAGAAAATTTGTTATGATTATCATTAAATATTTCGACCTCAAAATATTGATGAATTTATTCATTTTTAATATGAGGGCAAAAACATTTTGGGAATCGGGTTTTTTTTGTTTTTCTGCAAATCTCTAAAACGCTGTGAGCTAGACGATGATAATTGGTACTTCATCTTTACATCAAAAATTTTCAATTTCAGACAAGTACCAACTTGGAAAAATTGTTCTATCTGTCCATGCTAGCACGTATGAACCCGATAATAAATAATGAGCTTGAAGAGTGAAATTTAGAATATGTTTTTATCATTAGAATCATAGATGACTGTCAAATTTTAGTTCAAATATTTCATTTGATTGATCGATTTACAGTCTGTATACCGTCTATCCATATGTAAATAGCAATAGTTCATGAACGTTATGATTTAGATTAATGAAATTTGGTGTGCTGCTTTACAATTAAAAGTATAATTCTATAGCAAATTTTGGATCTGATAGAGAGGGAGACATCCAAAGCTCTCATTACACTATGAAGTACTAAACTTGTATGTTATAATTTGTATATGCCATGTGCCTATTGCGTCATGCCATGCCATTAGCGGATTCTGAAACACTGTCTCTTACATACTCTGAAATGGCAGCTCGAAAAAAAAATTGAAAGCCGTATTATATATAATAATTTGCAATTATCTACATTATTATAAAAATAATTTTTAATTTCTGGAACTCTGGTTTCTCCGTAAATTTAACTTCTAAATTGCGTGAGCTAATATTTCCTCACAGATTCATAATTCAGTTTATGCGAATTCTTTTTTAAAACTATGCAAATTCAAAAAAACTTTTTTCACAAGTTTTTTTTTTTTTTTCTTCTTCTTTTCTTTCGGCCCTGCTTGTCTCACCGTAAAATTTCACTCTTCAATGCTTTAAAAAAAATCTTGAAAACAACAACAACAACTTCTGTTTTTTTTTTTATAACTATAAACAAATAGTACATTGTTAAAGAATTATTGTTTATTTCTTTAATGAATTATTTGAAGAAACAGGTTTACATATTATATAAATTATATTTTTTTATTCAATATATTTTTAGTATATTTAAATTTATTATTATTATTATTATTGATATTTTTAATGTATATAAATGTATTTTTAAAAGTATATTTTTAATGTACAGTAAAAATTAATTATAATTGCATTGAATTAATTGAAATTGAATTATTTATCCGCAGTAAAATTTAATTTAGATACCTGCTTTCATCAATTATGTTCAAATTATTATGTTTTTTTCCTGATCGTCAAAAATAGATATATGATTTTGTGATGACAAATTCTTAACTTATAAGGCACTTCCAATTTTTTAGATCATAATTATCACTTAATCAAAGATCCACAATACGACGAAACATTGAACTAAAATTCCGCAATATGCTCTTCATGGTAAACAATTTCGTGAACATAACTGTTAAATGTGAATTCAGTTCATAAGCAAGTATGTCTGGTTTATGTAAAGATTGCAAATAACGTTCGCAGAATGTCAATATCAACTGACAATAGTACATGGATAGGAAACATCTGACAACAGGAATAGCTGTTATGTTTCATGTTCCATCGTATGTGATGTAACCGGTCATTTGTCCTTCCAAAAAGGCCTGCATTCCTTCAAAACGGGACAATAATCTTCTTAAAATAAAGCACTCAATTTTCAGATCTGGATTATCAGTTTGATATGAGCAAACTGTATTGTTTGCATGGAGGGAGATTAGGATTCTTAGCTCAGGACTTAATGACCTTAAATATGATTACTTGGGATTATATCTGTGATATAATGTTTGTATATAATTTAACCGCTTGCCTGATTATGTCGGGTTCGTATTTATTGAAGTTAATTATTAACCCGAGAAAACACGGGTCAAGCAGAATTTGTCAGTACGATTTGTTTTATCTCAGTTTTACTCGGTCTGTAAGAAATGGTGGAAAAAATCAGCTTTGATTGGCAGTTTGTCAAGTTTTGTTCGTTTCGCGGTTCTTTTGGCGGGATTGGTCACGTGTTTTCCTTGTTGCTTGTGGATTAATAATTACAAAGAATAGTTGAATTGAAAAGAAGTGAAATAATGATGATGATGCAAGATAGCTAAAATGATTATTTTTCAGATAGTAATTCCTGATGCTGAAAAAATAAATCAAATCCAACAAGATGGTGCACTCTGTGCTACCGTAGAAGAGATTCTAGAGATAAACCAGTAAGAAAAAATACCATATACTAGTATACAGAATGTCAAGTCTGTTGATCCTTGTTTCAAAAACTGTCATACAAAAACTAACATTTAACTTTTTTTATTGGTCCGAGATAACTCGGGATAGTAAACTAATATTAAAAATAAAGGCTTTTACACCCATAAAACATTAAAAATTCAACTTAAAACATACATTTTTTGCTTTGTTTCGTTTCCTTGAGTTTAATAATAATAACAAAATGTGATGATTTTTTGCAATTTGTTTTTCAAAAAATTTATAAGGGAAGTGGTTAATTATCTGAATATAATGTAATGCAAAGTCCGTTAATTCATAAATCAATAAAAGAGATTATTGCATGATACATTTGTTTTAAACATGATTATGTTTATCATGGTGAAAACAGTCAACTGTCTGAAAGATGATAAATTCATGTTCGATGGGGGAAAAAATCGTATAAATTGAGAATCCAGCAAAAAATTTAGCAGTTAGTTATTTCTTAGGTGAGATACATGCTCAATCAGAGATATTTAAATTAATTAATTCGATTTTTTAAATAAAAAAATTCCTTAAGCTATAATGTGTACCTTCAATAACTTTAAGGAATAATAATGCATAAAAGTTGTTTTTACACCACTTTAAATCAGACATGTTTTTTACCGTGTTCTTCCGTGCTTCAGAATAGAATGTTGTCATTCTTGAAATCAACTACATTTTCCTATAATAATTTTACAATATTTTAATATCTCAAGTACTTTTTGTTAAATTTATTTATTTTATTGTTAAAGAAAGCATACTTATTTTACTTCTCAATTCTTTATGTTTAGCACAATCCATTACTTTATGATGTCCAATTTTTTTTCTTCTTCTGTTTCAAACCTTTTTTATGCTTGTAAAGTTTACAAGATTATTTTTCTTTTTTTGTAATACCCATTTTATTTTCGTATAATTTTTCTTATATTAAAATTTGTTTAATTTATTTAATTCATTTAAATTAAATAAATTTTATTATTTTAAATTAAAATTTTTTTAAAGAAAATGTCTTTTTTTCCGTCTTTTGTATTGGTTTTAAGCATGCGCGTGTTATGACGATATCAAATATGTATTTTTTGGAAGTCTCTATGTTATCGTCTCTTTAGAATTAAGAATTTCTTTTAGAAACAAAATAAAATTACGAATCAAATTTTTTAAAAACGTTATTAAATGATGTTTCTCACCAGAGGCTCGAATCTCACAATATTGCAATACCCGGAAAATTTAAAAGCATTTTTAAAGATTTTCCGTCTTTCATCAACTGTCTGAAGATTCTCTGAACTTCAGTTGAACGTCACCCTCTTGTGCGAAAATTGGATAATTAATGAGTATAACAGCCAGATCAAACAATCTGTATTTATACGACTTGTTACAGTAACTATTGGGTATCTGATGGTTCGGATCTCTTTAATTTCAAAGCAAAGAAAAAAAAAAAAAGATACAACTAACGTTAGACTTTATTCACAGTTAAATCCGTCATGTGAATGGGGATTCGTCGTCATTTGGTGCCTGACCGTTAATGTTACTTCCTTCTTTTTTAACCTCTTAATGAGGATCTATGACAGTACTCAGCATTTTGACACTTCCATTACCAAATGCAACACTTTTTATCTGAAAAATTCCTTGGCTTTATGAACAAGCAAGTGTGGTCTATCTAAAACTCTATTGCATACTCTATAATAAATGCTAATAAAACTTTTATTTTATTGACATTAAATAATAATTACGAAAGAATCTAGAATGCGATATTTTGGCGATTAATAGCTGGGATGCGATTAATACAAAAGTAATAGAAAATTAACCGTGTATTTTCGATACATTTTTCTTGCCGATGGAAACCCAAATTTGACACTGAACTATAATCATAAAATCACTCACCAAATTTTATATTTTTATGTGATTGTGTTTTTGAGTTGATATTTTTACATGTTTATTGAAAGTATAGAACGATTGGCGATCAATCTCTTAATGGATTTGGTTTCAAATTTAACACGTATCTACATTTTAGATGTTAAATTTGTGTATCATATTGTATTCATTAAGCTGTTTTCGCAACGTAATTATCGTATTAACTTATATGACGATAGCCGAATTGACATCATCTGAATGGATTTCATTAATAATTTGATAGAAATCTAAAAATTTGGAGTATAAACTATATACCAAATTTATTTCATTCAGTTCAAAGCGTTTTTAAATTATCATGTTCCCAGCTAGACATAATTTCACAAATACTTTTTCCGGACTGAGGGAGTCAGAAACGTGGAGATTAGACAAAATCTTGATTTCGAATTTTTTCGACATATATATAAAAAAAAAACACCTTTTGTTTAGAAAAAAAAATGAGATAAACAGCTCGAATTTATGGTATATCCGTTCTTTTGATATCTGCTTACAGACTTATCTGACAATCAAGATTCTGCAGTTCTAAAAGGAACAAAGAAAAACATCATCTAACATAAAAAAAGTAATAAAATGTGATCTTAAATTCGTAAATAAGATTGTTGCTTTTTAATTTTGTGATTGCTTGATTTTTCCATGTTTGCGACAACATCAGCTGCCTACTACTGACTGTAATTATCATCAAAAAGTCATCCAATTTCCTCGAGTCTCGTCGCGAAGGGAACACTTGACATCCATCGCCATCAATAGTCCACTTTTCGAAACGAAGTGAAGAGCTTAATTTCGAATCCATCAAAAAGAGAAGCGAGAAATTGTCCTCTTTTAAGTGAGAAATTGGGATAAAAAAAAATCTTTTTTCTTTTTTTGCGCCATCCTTTTTCCTGATCGTTTGCAAGAGGGGGGGGGGAGGTATGTTCTGTCTGAAGAACAACTCAAACGAGAACTTCTGAATCGCCTTTTGTTGAGCAGAAGGGTTCTTGATTACAGAGCAGAGGCCCCTTCACGAAGAGGAGGACCGGCCCGATTCAATTAAAACCTCTTCTATCGCCCCTTCTTCGCCTAGTTTCTACTTTGTTATACTTCTTCTTTCTGCATTGGGAATGTTCTTTTTCTTTCGTTTGCTCCTTTTTTTCTTTTACTTTTGTTCTTCCTCGAAGAACTTTTCGGGAGAGTTTCTTCCGCCGATTCTATGAAAGAATAAATGGATGTCACCCAGTGGTGGAGAATCCCAACACTTTTCTTTTTTCGACTGAGCAGAGGATTATAGTTATGATTTCATATGTCTTAATAAAACGAGTTAACTGAATTTGACATTTCTTTTCCTTAAGTTTTTTTTTTCTTTTGCCTGGAAGTTCTTGAAAGCTTTCTTAGCTTTTTACTTTTCTTTGAAGATGCATTTATAGATTGTAGCGGTCTCTGGTGAAGCATAGGTTTCATAGTAGGAAGTTTCATGATTTAAACCAGATTTCAACTATGTATGCATGCTTAGTGTCTTTTAAATCAAATGTAGAAATTCAAATAATTTTCAATTGATGCGTTGTAGAAATTCGAAGATTAGTGTCGACTTAAGTATTCCCCTCGTATTGACATAGTTCATTAGTATGAGGTTTGCTCCATAATGGCTCCCGATCTATTCATAATTGAGGCAAATATATTAGCAATAATATATTTATAAATAATACATTGCTATATATTAGCAAAACTCAAATTCACGAAAATAAGGGAGAAAAAATCGGTAAACTCCCCATCTCTTTTTTTTTTCATGATACATGATTCCAAATTCTTATTTTAAGGCATTGAACATTCATATTTACGTGGGACTGCCTCTATTAATTTATGATGCAAAAATGCCATTTTTTAATAAACTTTACAATGCCATGAAGGCTTTGAAGTTTATATCACTGCCTCCATTAACTTTTGATGCAAAAATACAGAATTTTTAAGCTTAGAACGGCATGAAAGAATTGAAATTGATTCCTACTTCTACTTTGGGGTCGGTGTTACGAACTGGAAGGTCGCCGATGCAGACGTGAGAAACGTTTATTATGTCGAGAATCAAATGTCCCCCAACTGTTGTAATGCGGAAGTTAAGAGAAAGTGTCGCTAACTCACTTGTCGTTCTCATTTACTGAACACTACAAAATTACTAATTCAGTTTCCCATACAATTTTCATGTAATTTTAAAATGAGGTGTTAAAGTTGTTGAATATTCGTAAAGAAAGCTACTGCTGTTTAAATTTTAGTGTAACAGAAGGGGAAAAAAAAAAAAAGACGCGATGCATGCTGCATAGTTTTAAATAACTTGAAATTAAATATCATGGCCATTTCTTTTCTCTGTCTCATTTTTTCTTCTTTCATTAGACTGTAATTTATCATCTAATTAGATAGAGAAAACCATTAAAAGCTTTTTCGGGAAAGTTTTATGATTTGGAGTTTTATGTCTTTTTCCCTGTTGATCGTTACAGATCAAATTTAAAGCTTCTAAAAGTACAAATACATTTAATTTCCATTTAGAATAAAAGTTTTATAGAACACCAGCAGCAGAGTGCGGCTCAAGTCATTGAATAAAAACATAACAACCTTTGCCAATAACATAATACAAATTAAACATTAAAATGGCAACCAGATACAATATCATACATTTAAATGAAAATTAAAAAAACGGGTAAAACAGATAAAACAAAATAAAACCCAATAAAATAAAGACAGTTATAGTTAAAGTTACAAATAAATCCAACATTTGTGTTAACTAAGTGCGGGTAAAATATATAGCGCAAATTAGAATTTTTATTATTCTTTTCTTGGCAAATCATACAAGGTCAATTCTATTCAGGTGGACTCATCTTACCAAAATTCAGAATTACAAGGCCCATCACAAAATTATTCCTGACATTGTATTAAAATGCTATGCTAATAAAAGGCTTGAGAGAGATGAAAAACAAATAATATTTTTGACTGAAAAAGTGGCTAGATTTAAGTAAAATGATTTATAGATGATCTAACATTTCATCAATCCAATCTTTTTAACAATCCAACGTTTTCAAAAGGGCGAAGAATTAAAATACGTCAATGCATACAGTTGCGATTGATTTTGGTGCGACAGAAACAGTAGATTATTGCTCAGATTTTTGAATAAATTTTGCAATATTTACAATGTACAGTATAATTTTCCATTTAATCTTGTAATATTTTGTACAATAAATGTGTTTAGGTAACAAAATACTTAAAAATAAACAGACATCCTTTAATCCGTTGCTTTCTTTTATCTTTCCAAGTCCAATATCCGCCAGATAGTTGGAAAAGACATGTATTAATGATGGCATTTAATTTAGTAATAATAATCATCTTTTATTTATTAAGAAAAGGCCGCGATAGCCTGGTTGGTAGAGCGTCAGTCTCGTAACCGAAAGGTCGCGGGTTCTGTCCTCGTCTTGGCCAAAGACCGCCGTGTTGGCTAATGGCAGTTGGGGTACGTTAAATAGGTCGAGACTGCAAAGTCCTCCAAGTTCCCATAACAAAACGATACCTCTGGGGGTACTGAATCAGGGATGAGTTGGTCTCTGATTTGGATCTAAATTCCGACTTGTTGATGGATGAATGAGTGTATGAATGAATTCGACCACCCCCTAAAAAGGGTTGTGTCGTGTGTGTGAGCTATAAGTCGGACTTCTGCCCTCTGGGTGCTCAGGGGTCTTTACCCTCAGAAGCTACTGCACCCGCTTTCCGTGAAAAAAAAAAAAACGCGAACACGACAACAAGAAAAGGATCAATTTATCATTTTTTTGTTTTCTCATGTAATTATATGCTGTAATTTAGAATTGTATGATAGTTTTTATTAGAATTTTTAAGATTATCATATTATCTTATAAATTTAAACCAGCAATTATATATATATATATAATTTGTTATAAATAATAAACGCATTAATTATTAATCAGAAACGGCACTAACTATTTGAATCAAATTTTATATTTAGATAAGGATTTGTATATAAGTTTATCTATATGGGTGTCTTTCTTAAAATAATCACGAAACCCATCTAGGCCAAGAATTTTTTTATAACTATGTATTAAAGTCTTTTTTTCTATCTGCTCTTACGCTGACAATGTCAGATGCGCCTTCTCCGACACAATTTCCCAGTGGTAAAAATTGAGTGGAATTTCAAATATATAAGCAATGATAGATAAAAAAAAAAGAATACTATAATATAGTAGATTGTTTCAAATGCCATGTTAAACTAAGCGCATTCATGATTGAAAAATATTTATATGTAATCAGTATTCGATTAGTACCTGAGTATTTTCTGCAAAAAATTATAAATTAGATAAAATTTTAAAAAAGTGCTTGGTGTTTCAGATATTTTTGTTAATTTAAATAATGAAACTTAGTTTATTCGCTACTGGACATTGTTATTATAACAGTATGAAATAAATTGTATCCCAAATTATGCTAATTCCGAAAAGTTGATAATATTTGTTCTCGAATTTCGTTATTAGAAGTGATAATTAATTATACAAACAAAAGAATTTCAGTGTTCTTTATATTTGAAGCATTTTTCTAGAAGCGGGGGAAAAATACCCCACAAAGTTTATTAATATAGCAAAACCCAGAAGTTAACATTTTTCACAAGGAAAAATTGTTCTTCTCTTGGGAAATAAGCAAAATTGCACGAAAAACTCGGCGTGAAATATAGCTTTCTCTCTAGCATTAGCTTCAGCCCCAAGTTCAAAGCAGTTCTTGTTTTGGCTTTATTATTGAAGAGCAATGTTCATAATTCAGTTTCTTACGGAAATTGTATTTTTGTTTGTGACCGTAAGGAATTTATTTTCATGCACACAAACAACATGCTGCAGCTTATGAATAAATATTAAAATGATAATGAAATCGCAAATTTCAAGCTATCATTATTATTTTTAAGTCATTATTTGTCTTAATTAATTTAAGTTATTAACCAGTTTAAACTGGTTTGAAACAATCAAGACATCTGTATCGGTTTCTCTCTCTGTATATATATATACAACCATAAAAGCATTAAAATAATTAAAACCCATTTCCTGAGTCAACTTTTATATTTTTATCAACTTTTTCTATTGGTTGTAGTTTTGATTCGGTTGTGTTCCTTTTTACTTGGCTTATTTTGTTTATAATATTTTTTAACTTTCATTTTCAATTTTTCTAGTTCTCAAACAAAGGTTTGGAGCTCGATCTCAATTTTGAGTTTAAAAGAACCCAATATTTTTCTAAATATCGAGTCATGATTAATCTAATGGTCTTGCGATTGTTTCAAACCGGTTTAAATTCGTTAATGATATAAATTAATTTAGACAATCTGTGAGAATTTGGAGAATGTATAGTTTTGAAATCAAGTTGTTACTTTAGTTGGTGATAAATCTCTAAATACGACAACCCAATGTATTTTCTAATAACCCTAATCTTGTTCTCGCATGATAACAAGTCAGTGAGAAGCTATTTATAAAATTAAAAAAATTGCTATTTAGAATTTTTCAGATATTGAACTCATTTATAGTAGTATAGTAGTAGTAGTGGACTTTTGAGTAGAATTGACTGTGTAGAATTTTTCGCTCATAAGTATAAAGAAAAGGGGAACAAACTTTGCAAAACTGGAAGACATGTTAGTCAGCATTTATGAATAATTTTACGTTAGTTTATTAAAAATAACATTTTTCCTTACGAGAAGAAAATAATTCGGAACATTAAAAATAAATATTAAGATTAATTAATACCTTGAAAGAAAAAAGTAGAATATCAAAGAAGGATTATTATTATTTTTTCCCTAAATTTCTTAAATAAATAGAAAAATAATTATCTTCGCCTATTTCTAACGATCTTTAAAGCATAAATTGAGTTCGGGTGATATTTCAGTTTAAAAATTCGTATAGATAATAAAAATGTTTCACATGCTAGCATTTGCAGACGAAAAATGTGAAAATCGTTTTCTCAGATATAAAAAAATTCACTTTTCGATTTTATATGCATGCATTCAAAATAAGAATCGTTTTCTTTCTATTTATTTATTTTTTTAAAACTCAAATTTTTATAAAGAAAATTTTAAATTTCATCACCTAAAACAGCATTAATTAATTAATGAAGTTTCTAGAAGTTCGGTTGTTTGTTTGCCATTTTTTTTTCTTTTTTTAGATCAACACATTCCATTGGTGTTGCAGTTTTTTCCAATTAATTAGATTAGGAAAGTTGATATTATCCACAGCATTCTTAGTGCAATTTAATTAATTGTTTTTCGTGTGTTACGAGGTCGTATATTTTTGTTGTCTAATCTTTCCTGTCAGCCATGAATTAATAAGTTAAATTTTTTTTCATTGGTATATTTGACATTTGTACGTAAAAACATAAGTTCGCTTTTCGAATAATACTGTGTTGTATGCAATGTCCAAATTTTTTCTGGACTTGTGCAGCGATAACATCGAAATTAATGAGGTGGTGATATTAAGAATAATGAAAAAGTCTTGCAATTGATTAGTTTATTTTGAAGAAAGAATTAGGACATAAGTTCCGGATTTCATTACTATTAATGTAAGCTTTGAATAGTTACATTTGTGGATTGGGAGATTGGAGATTTTACGCAGTCGATTTCGTTGAGAAATTCATTTGGGAAAATGTAACGTATGTTTATGGAATATCTAGCTTTTGAATCTCTTATCGTTACTTTATTTGGCGTTAAAAATTATTTTGAAGATTTAGTATTAAGTTTATTCGATGTTAGCATACTTTATATATTTCATCCATTAAAAGAGTTTATTTTCTGTCTCTTATAGAATTCACTTTCAAATGAAATTTTGTTTGCTCGCGTAAAATGTTAGTTCCGTTTATCTATTCTTGTATTAATATTTACTTCTTATAGATTTATTTTTGACAATGCATTCGTTTAATGTTGTTGTTTTAAATTCTACATTTGAAAAAATTATTCTACATTTTGCCTTTTGTTTTCATTTGATAATTTCCTGAAAAGATCTGTGTACTTAAGCACGACCTTCGTAATATGTATTACGAAGGTCGTGACTTAAGTCGCAACTTGTTATAAATATCGGATTGCATTATATGTTTAACTGTAATTAAAAATATGTTAGTAAATATTGCATTGGTTATTGATCCTGAAATTTGTATGGCTGAAAATTGTCTTCCTTTTAAAATGTTTCGATGAATTGTGAAAATAATAAATGTTTGAAAAAATCAATTTATATTCAGCAGTGTTTTGTTTAATAGGGCATATAGTACATACGTTTTATGTTTAGGAGGCATGTACATGTTAGTAAAATACACCATTTCCTTTACCTTTTTTTTCCCCTCTTATGGACGCCAGATGCCTTTGCACTTGATTTCTCATCAATACTGATGAGCAAAACTTGACGTACACATAAGACGACTAAGTTTATAGTTACAAACTGTTTATGAGTCGTCCTATCAAATGGGTAGTACGTCTTCCAAATGATCTGGGCTTTCTGGGTTCGAGTCCCAGTTCGGGCATGGTTTTTCTTCTGTGCTCTATATGTAGGAATTCCCCCCCCCACGTTAAAAAGGGGTTGTGCAAACAAATGTGCCGCATAAGTAGCTAAGTCAAACTCTTGGATCTGATTGGCGCTGGAAAAAACAGGAGATGTTCACTCGGCTTAAATAGCAAATTGATGACTGTCAGTTGGCTTGAAAAGTGGTATGCGTCACAAAACAACAACAAACTGCTGATGGCTATAGTTTGCAGACTTTATGTACGAAAAAGTAAGTAATGATAAAAAAAATCAATAATCATCGCAATAATTAAAACTAAGTTTTTCTGCAAATTATTAATATTTTTTAAAGAATGACACTAAACTAAACATTGCATGTAGTAGCTCAGAGACTTTTTTTTCCTTTTAAGAAAATGCAGATTTTAATTGATAAATTATCTAGTTCACGAAATAAAGAATTTAATGGGCTAGACATTTCTTTGCAATTCATATAATTTGTGAACAAAATCTGAAAAAATCCCTTCAAAAGTTTTTTTTTCTTCTTCTTTGCGTACAAATTATGTATGCTTTCATTTTCGTTTATACTGATTTCATTAAAAAATATTTTTTGATGGAATATTTTTTCAATATCTTTTTTAGATCTACCCGGATCCAGATGCAGAAGTGGCCATCATGGGTTCCGTGGTGTATTGCATCCATTACAAAGAGGGTTGCAAGTGGTCCGACGAACTTCGGAAACTTCAGGTACTGGAAACTTTTTCAATTTAGTCATATAAGTGTGGAACCTTTTTTGTTTAAAATATTAACGTATAAAAAATATGAAAGTAAATATTACTGTCTGACCGCCTTCGGCGACCAGTTGATTCTCCGAGAATACAGGTTGTGTTTAATTTCAATTAAATAACTTCATGTCCATAATTCTGTCAACAAATTATTTTCAACCATTATATTTTGATGGACATTAAAAGAGTCTTTATTTTATAATCTTACTCGTTCTACTCATTATATATATGGACATTTCATTTGGTGACTAATCCTAAGACACCACAGAATTATTAAAAATATATTGTATAAAATTTAATTCATCAAATTTTCGTGGTATCTCCCTCTCCAATCTTCTAAACTATGTTGGTTTTAAACAGAATTTTCCCCCCGTAGTTTCCAATAATGAAAGAAATTCGTGAAATTAAATATTTGATGAAAATTTGAATTAAATATTTGAAGTTATCGAGTAAAAATGCCAAAATTTTACTTAATTTTTAAATAATTTACATTTTAAATTTTCCCTTGGATATATATGCACTAAATTTGGTTAGTGCCCATATTTTTAGTGAACGATTGGTCTGTGCAGTACTAATACACATCCACATATATTCATTTATATTATTAAGTGGTCGGCTTTGTTAATCATCCGGTTCGTCAGGGATGTTTGTTATATTTTTCAGTTAAATTTCTTAGGTAAAATTTTATATCCATGATTTCGTTAAATTATCAGACATTTAATATGGATTATTTTAATTTTCTTATGCACGTTCTGTTCATTGTGCAAACATTTTCAAATGGAGATCAGTTCCATACATCAAGATGCTATTCAAAACTGGCCCATCTGAGGTTCGATTGCTTTTACAGAACTATATCATCATTTTTAAAATTTGTTTTATATACAACACAGATATTAAATAGAATCCATCTTCTTTAACTTTCCATAGTGGCAACAACAACAAAAAGCCAAGTGATTAAATATTTAATGAATCTTTAAAAAACGCTTGAATTTTAAATATTAAAAATTAGAGGGGAAAAGCCATAGAAAAATATACATTGGTAGAAACATTGGATATACATTGGTATACAAAAAATACATAGCCATAAAAAAATAAACAAAAAGATACATTATTTATACATTGGTATCTTTAAAAAGACGATTTAAAAATTTTGAATTAGTATTAAAATTATTTCTGTACAATGATTCGTTCGGAAGTTATTACATCTTTGGATCATGTTTTAACTAATTAAAATTCTAATTAGATTTTCCAGTATAATCGCGCCCCGAAGGGCATATTTATACTCTACAAAGTATATATAAGCCAAGTTTGGTAGTTCCAAGGTAAACGGTCTGACCTGTATAATTCCAACACACACACGCATCTTTATATTAATAGTAGAGATAGAATCAGAGGACTATTAAGAATTTATACATCATTTAGAATAGAATATATATTATTCACAACTTAAAATATAATTCTTTCCACCATTTAAAGCACCTTTTAAAAAGAAAACATCTGTCTTTTAAGGTAGAAATAAGTTATTGAGTCACAATTAGAGTGGGAATTCTGTATATACATTTGATGAGACGCATCTTGCTATTTTTACATTAAATAAACGAAAATACCAACTACACCGTTTTAAATGTGCATTTCGATATTTCTTTCTAGAAAAATGTGAGCAACGAAGCAAATAAAGAAATGTATCTTTTTTTTTTTCTTCTTCCAATTGAAATAAAAAACACATAGGCATCAAAACTGCTCTCAATGAAATTGAAAAGATAATTCATGTATATAGCTCTAATACAGAATAACTGAAATAACAATATAAAAGGGCCCCATAAGCCATGAGAAAGTGCTGTGTGCCAAGAAAGAATCCGTCTTTAAGCAATGAAAACGATAGCAAATTTATTTCGAACACGCCATTTAAGTGCCGGTTTAAATAAAAACGGAAAGTTCCTCTTCTTATTTCCATTAAGTAAGATAGCATCTAGAGATAGCGCATAGAGAGATTACATCTCCTCCCTTAGCATCATCCGTCTCCACACCACCTCCCCACCCCCAAAGTTTTTTGTGCATTGTGGCATCTTGCAGTTTTCATCTGTTGCAGTAGGTATTAAGTAAATGATCCGCTTTGAAAGAAAAAAAAAAAAAAACAAGAGCTTTACTTTCGGTTTCGAAAAATGGCGAATTTGTTGTATGCGGATGCAGGGAGTTTAATAGCGATTCAGAAAAAGCGAAGACATTTTATTTGAGAAGGGGTGGGTACTATCAAATGGATTGGTGGTGCAGGTTGCAGAAAATATTAAGATACTATCTTTTTCAGAACAGCAGCTTAGTAGCATTTTCTTGTCTTCTATTTACTTTTTTGGAGAAGAATTTGTAGTAAGAGGAGAAGGTTTTTTCCCCCTGCATTTTTATTTGTATTTAATGCCAGTTAAGCTCGTATTTTTTTTCTGGCATTCATTGCTTCTTCTGTTATTAAAAGAAAGAATGTATTGGTTTGCCGGAGATTTAATTCTCTCATTCTGCTTCAGAAATTAAATACCTTCAATACGTCTGTTGTTTTCGATTTATATCAATTTTTTTTTCACTTTGATGCTTTGAAAAAAAACAATACGGTGTCTCTCCGTTATTTATTACTTGGGGCCACGTTGGTTAGGTCTCGTCGTCTGAGCTGGAGCGTTTCAGGTTCGAGCCCGATTCCACCGGAGAGACTTTGTGTAAGCGAGTCTGTTGCATGTTTAAACCGTCTGAGCCAAACTTTCTCCTTCTGGTGTGGTGTGGAGAGGATCTCAGGTGCTGTCCTCGTTACCTGGCCGCGATACAAAATTACTACTTGCTTTAAAATGGTATTTAAAAGAATTAAACTAAACTAAACCGTTATTTATTACTAGCTACATTTGACAACAAGTCGTCTCAGAATATTGTCTTTTCTGAATGATAAACTATTATTGTAGTGTGCGTTTTAGTCATTTTATCATATACAAATTAATGTATATGTAAAATTATGGCGGTCTTGTGTAGATTAGCCTGCTTCCTAAAGCCTTTAGAGGGGAAGCGGATAAATTAAAATATTCTGTCTTTCTAGATACCAATTAAATTATATTGTAAAAACATAAATTTTATGAATAACAAAGTATTAGGATAATGTCAATAGTTTATCAAGAATAACTGATCAGCTCTTATGTTTCGGTATATTCACTTTATTAAAATATTAAAATAGAACTGATAATTTCTGCTTTATTATTGTGTATAAACGTAAATTTCGGGCAGTCTGGAGTCATAATACATAAATAAAAACAAGGAATACTCACAAAATTACATACTCATAAAAAATACTCATAAAAAGATATTAACTTAAAAAATGTCATTAACATGCTAAAAAATGTGAAATTAAATCGCCCGTTTTATTTTTTTTAAAGAAAAAAAAGGGGGGGGCTTTTATTGTGCACTGTTTAGGGCCTAAAAGTATTTAATCCAAAACTGCTAAGAAATAAAAGCGACAGTGGAAATCTTTCCTCATAATAAATATTCAGAAAACAGTTAATTTTTTTTATCTTTACTTTTAAATCAGCAAAAGCACGCCATTGAGTGGATTGATTGAACAAGGAAATTAATTCCTGCATGATTATAAAAACATTGTTATGGATTGATCATCCGGTTTCAATTTAAAAAAAATATTGCAGTCAGAAAAATCTTAAGGAAATGAAATTATATTAAAAAAATTCATCTTTAAAAATCTAATTATTTAAAATGCATACGCAAAAAAAAAAAAATTAAAAAAAAAATACTACAACAAGCAATTAATATGAATTTTTCTCTCTCACTCGAATTTCTCATAAGTTTAAACTGTGGGAACTTTTTTTCCTACAAATTCCTTGGACGTATAGCTAAGGGTTGTGTGCAAATGTAAAGATTAAGCAAGCAAATATGCAGCAGAATCTCGAAGATCAGAGCATTAATGGCACTCAATTGGCTAATGTATGACGCGTTTTCTGCTTCTTAATATATGGAAGAGAATTGAGAATACATTTTGCATACCAAACCTTCTACCGATTGGATTCAAAATGTTACTCATATCTGCAATTTTAGTCAGAAATACCTGTATACAAACTTTTGTGTCATTGTTTTTCTGAATTATCATGTTTAAATATAAGCAGAAAGTCGGGATAGACTGATTGGTAGGACGTTGGACTCGTGTGCGTTAGGTTGCGAGTTAAAATCCGCTATCCGAAGATTCCCAGTGTACTGACGCACGTATTAATCTGCCTTGGTCACAAAAACCTCCATGTCGAGAGTAATACCTCTGGTTCCGAGAGTAATAGTACTGGTTCAGAGGTGATAATCTAGATTACAATTTGTGAATGAGTGAATGAAAATACATGAATGAAGTCCACTCCGTAAAAAGGAGCTGTGACGCGTGAGTAGCAAAGTCGTACTCATGCCTTAGATGGCGCTACTGAAAAAATTGAGATGCACCCTATCGGCTTAAATCGCTGTCTTCGTAACAGCGGGCTTGTCCAATGGCAAGTGCCATAAGAAACAGCACAGCAAATGGTATATCTTTTTACAGATTTAGTTCAAAGTTTAATGCAATTCTACGCTTAGGATGGTAAATCTGCATGTCAAATTTCATCTGACTGTGTTTCTTCTTTCTTTCTTTTCTTTTCTTTTTTTTTCTTTTCTTTTCTTCTTCTTTTTCTTTTCTTTCTTTTTTTTTTTTTTTTGAATTATCATACTTCCACGTGGACAGACATCCCTTCTGCATATTTTGTCCAAAAGTTTTATTGACATTTTCAAATTTTGTCTCAAAACTTCATACCAAATTTCAAAGCTCTAGGTCAGTACGTTTATATGCCATCGTATTAACGAGCAAATATTATTCGAAAAATGTTTTCCAGATTCAGGGATGCATGAAATGTTACTCTACAAAAGAATTCGCCTTCGAGATTTCGAACAAGCTCTTCAAATTTTTTAAGATTATGATACTTTCTCTTTTTGTAAGAAAAAATAAAAATATTAATGTCTTTTTTGCGTCAGTTTTAAGTTTGCCTAGTAGCCACATTTTTTTGATTCTCAAGTTTTAGTAAAATCTCTTAAAATTCATTGTTTTATTTGACTGGCAAAAAATACTATGAAATGCTTTAATTAAACCTGTTCTCCGGTTTTTATATTATACTTAATGCTGACTTAAATGTTTACGAAAAACTCGTTCTTCACGTAATGACGATGTATGCCAACACTGAATTTCTCTGTCTCAAATTTAGAGGGAAAAAATCCGAAACTATTAAAAAACAGCAGACGACTTTATTTGCATGTGATGCGATTTGCTAGACTAGAAATCTCATTATATATTTTAAAATGCAAATTCCTTTCTGTTTCATAAAAGAATTAGAGAGGGGGAGAAAAAAAAAGAATTCCTTAGAACAAAAGAAATACCCCGTATTCTAACTCCAATTTATTGTGTGGCAGGAAAAAGAAGTTTTAATTTAAAGTGGAGGAGTTCTGTCTTAGCAAATAATAACTTGTAGTTAAGGAAGCAAAAATTCTTCGCTTTTTGTTTCAGTTGCGGTTTTTTAAAAAAAGAAATCTTTTTCTCATCCAAACAAGATAAATATGTCTGGATTACTGGACAATTTCCATGTTATATGAGATTTGACATGACCATTGTTTGAATAGGGTTTATACTCTAAAAGATGCATTAAAATTTTTAGTATTCAATTGTTTTGGATAATTTTGTGCTGAGTTTATTTTTTTTAAAACTTAATTTATTTGAACACAGACATACTTAATTTTTAAATTTATTTTAATTTAGTTTTTAAAATTATATTATTTAACTGATAGAATAGATTTACACAATCATTATTATTTTTGTAATTTTCGGGGTTTTTTTTTTTTTTTTTTGTACGTGTGTAATATTGAGTTTTTTAGTAAACCAAAATGTTTGAAATTTGAAAAATTCGATTGCATTGTAAAAAGTAAAAAATATTATTTCTAAAACGTTTTAGTTTTTTCCATCTGAAAGAACGTAGAAGCATGGAAAACAATAAGAACCTTAACCATTTTGTTTGCAAACATTGTACCATTTTTCGTTGAAATATGCATTCAATTTTCCAAAAGTAAAAAGAATTAAAAGTCTAGTTAAAAGAATTCTAATTTATCTTTTGCTGTAATACAAATAGATAAGTAAATATTCGCTGTATATAATTTTTTCATATTTCCAAAAACGATTATATATTTATCAAATTTTTACTTACAACTCAATATATTAGCATTCTGAAATTTTTCATATTTGTGACAACAAAATTTCAATATTTTCCGAATCTAATAGAGAGTTTATCGGGTCATTTGAATTAAATTGTGATTTCATATGAAAAGCGTCATCTGGTGGTGAATCATTGAAAACATTGAGCTGAAATTTTCGTAAAAATTATATTAATGAGATAAAAATTATGTTAAATCCTAAAAATATCGAAAAAACAATTATTAATGAAATGCAACATAAAAATTGCGGCTTTGTGTAAATTGTAAAAATTGTATACAAAAAATCAGAAAATTTTATAAAAAATCAAAGGGAAAGGAATGCCTCTGAAAATAGTATAAAGGAATTAAGTATCAATGAATATCACGACAATAAATATTCATCAAAAATTTAAAAAGGAGATTAAAATTTCGATTGGAATCATACATTTTTACCCATGTCTAGTATTTTTATTAATATTAATAATAATTTCTTCTGATTTTCAAGCTCTAAATTTTTGATGTAAAGTTTTCTTAGTAAATTAATAAAAACGTTTCCTTTGACGAGGTTTATTATTATTATTATTGCGTAATATAAAAGCAAAAGTTTTTATAAAATGTTTGTTTTTGTTTCATTCGATAGGGTCATCTGAACATGTGCAAGTTCGATGCTATTCCATGCACCAATCACTGCGGTGCCATGATCCCGAGACTGGTCATGGAGGATCACCTCCTGTACACATGCCCCAAGAGGAGAACTAGATGCGAATATTGCTCTAGGGACTTCACTGGCGAAACGCTTGAGGTAAGTCAACGCATTTTTTTTTCAATTACTTCTTGTTAAAATGGATCTATATTGCTTCGGATATTAATAGGAATATCCAAATATATATAAATTGCTTGTATAATATTTATAATAGTTATAAATTGTATGGTTCAAAATTCTCTGTTGGGTGGAATATATCACATAATAGGGGGTATATAATATATGAATAGCAGTTGCTTGGTGGTACAGTCTTCAGGTCCGAGACCAGACCAAAGAACCGTCGTGTAAGCGGATCTCGAGATCTGGTGCGCATTAAAGTCTTACTTCTCTCTGGTGTGGCCTGGAGGTTAAGAGATAGTTTAGGTGTACTCATCATCCGAACTCATTTCGGTTTTACTA
>JAPMOQ010053173.1:173851-200856 GCA_026543055.1 Argiope trifasciata | reverse complement strand
ATCATCCGAACTCATTTCGGTTTTACTAGTTTTGACCCAAAAAATCTCTGATGTTGCTAAAACTGCCCCTCCCCACAAAGGAAATGGGGGACCCTAAATTATTAGCTTATACGTAAATCCGATTCTTGGGCTATATCAAATTAAGCTCATAGTTTCTAGTATAAAAATAACCATCACTTAAAGAAGGAATTTTCTAAATTATAAATAGAATTTCTCTTATTAATTAAAAATTTAATATTTTAGTTATTATATTCCAAAGTTATTGAACTTTGGAATATAATCAGTTTTTATGCGTCAATATATTCTCAAGATGAGGATTATTTTCATCAGAAATTTCAAGAGAGATGAGAAAAAAGTGCACAAAATTAGGCGAAAAAATATATATACATATATATGCAAACTCTTTCGAATTAAATTACTTTATTTATATTAAGTACTGAATAAAAAAAAGAGAAATGAGTTACTTAGAATTAGCTAATTTTGCTTTAGTGAATCATAAATAAATCGTTATAAAAACATAAATCCTCCCTAATATATCCTGTTTTAGCAAAATCTTTGAACATTGAAAATTCAAAGCTCATGATAATTAGACTGAATCTAAAATCGGAAAATTCAGTTTCAGATGTGGTAGATTAAATGCATTATCCCTAATCGATAACGTATCGAAATTGCTAATTTCATATCGATTAACAATAAAGCAATTTAAACCTTTGCAGAATTCCTCATTATCCTATCCGCTTATCCGCATTTCACTTTAGTTTTATTCCTAGTGAAAATTAGAAATGCATTTGCAGATATTCATTTAAAAAAAAAAGAATTTGCTTTCTTCTTCGATTCGTTTGAATCGATCTAAGTAGAGACCTTTCTTTATTTTCAATAAATTCAATGTCGGAAATTAAAATAATTGTAAACTATGTTAAAGGATGTAGTTGCTTTACGAAAACGAGAAAAAATATAAATTATTCATATAAGCAACAAATACATCATAATCGTGGGAGTAAAGGAGGTTAAAGGCCTTATCACATGGCAAAATATCTTCGGCACTTTCCGTCAGCAAACGACAGCGAAAGTGACGTCATTTATGTGACGCCACTTCAAAGTTTCACATGATTGGTTGAATTTCGTTTGTGGACAATATTTCCAACGACAATTTCGAACTGGTTAGAAAAAGTTGTCGATTATGAAACTTGTTTGACCGGTTTTTGAGGGTAGAAACGGAAAAGTGCTGGCGAAATTTCACCGTGTGATAAGGTTTTTACACTCAGCCAGCTACATATCATCCGGTAAAATCCCGCATAGGAACTGCACAATAGAAGTACTTGTCCCATCGAGACATGAACCTGTTATTGTCCGCTTCATCAGCGCATGCGTGACTTATTGGAATCTTATAACTGACTCAGTGTAAATCCACCTAAAAATAACTATACAATTCCGAATGACTCATTTTTGAGTTGTTGTAGCAGGAATCTGCGTCCTCCCTTTTTATAACTGGCTGAGCTTAAAGAGACTCGTATATAAATGATTTTCTTATAGTGTTCTTGCTACAATATAACAAAAAAAAAAATTCAATTTTTTTTAAATGTTTTTTGTCTAAAATGGAATTATTTTTAAAACTTTAACTTGGTGTAGTTTTGACCATAAACAAAGATTTTTTTCGTATTGTTACGGATCTCATCGAGTTTCCTTGTTGTGGGTGTATGGTCCTAAGACACAATCAGCAGGCCTCAGTAGAAAACAACGACGACGTTTATTGAAACACGAATACAGACGACAAATATACACAGCCGACAGCACACTACAGTAAACCACAAGTATTGGGTTGGGGAATAAGTTCGTAGCGTTTTTGTCAAAGACTTTCATTTAAAGAAAATCATTATTAATAACCAATGAATCGATCATGTATTTGTCGTTGCTGTTTACGTCTTCCTCCCTACCTCTCGACCGATTTTATCGATGCCGTTCCGCCAAAAATCGCCCGGTTTAATTTTCAAGGCCCTCTTTGTTGTCGAAAATAACGCCCCTTATATGGTTCGACAGGAAAAGATGGTAATCCGACTGTGCAAGGTCTGGAGAATACGGCGGATGCTGAAGGGCTTCCCATTCGAGCTCTTGGAGTGCGGCTTTGATGACTTGCGCAACATGGGGCCTGGAGTTGTCGTGAAAGAGTATGGTTTAACCTTGTCGATGGGGACTTTTCAGTCGCATAGCTGGGCTATGTAGAGTTTCTTGGTGACCATGACATTCCTTCCGAGCATTTCCCAGTACACCATGCCCTCTCAGTCCCACCAAACGCAGATCATGGTCTTCTTTGGATGGTGGTCACACTTGACGATTTCTGTGCTGGAAACTCGCATATGACACCTTCTCCGTATACATTGCTAATGTTCCGTGCTGCTTAAGCAGCTTTTTGGCCTCGATGAAAAACGAAGAAGAGCAGGTGTGGAAAATGTTGATTTTTACATCTTCGATATTCCATTTCTAAGCTTTAAAAGTTATTAAAAATCAAATTACTCTAAAAGACGATTATCACAGTTTTGTAGAGCAGAAAGAGCTCTATCGAATGAATACTATACACTTTGTCAAACAAAAAAAAATTGTTGTAAAACAAAGAAAATATAAAAACGCTATGAATTTATTCCCCAACCTAATAGTAATCGATCACAGCACACAATGCGGCCAGATAGAATCCAACAGGAGAGATGATCCTCGGAGCTTAACTTTATGTTCTCTCCAAACGGCTGCGCTTCTCACTGTCCCTCGCTTCAGCTGTATCACTACCACACGACTGGCTCTCCACCTACAACTTGATGCGACTTCCACAATAGACAGCAGGATTCGGCAAACAGCTCGGTTCAATAATAGCTTGAGCACAACATAAGACTCGAAGCTTAGTTACTTGTCTAAGACTCCAACTATACTTCAATTCAATATTCAGCTTACGATTGTCGGCCTTTTATAGTTTCCAGGACGTATAGTATATCAATTCTTATTGGATGGATCGTTAAAACTCTCGAAGTTTCCTTCCGTATCCATTTTGTCGCCAAAGCCGGCAAATTCATTGCCAAATTTGTCTCCAAACTTTGGGATCACAGAGCAGCATCCAATACAGATGATAGTAAATCGGTATTCCCCGTGATAGAGCTAACCGTGTTGGAAAGCAATATTAGAAGTCTGTAATCTTTTTTTCTCTTCTTTTTTTTATCGTCACATAAATATTATTTGCATATTCTAAATCTATGAAAACAACTATCCATTAACCATTAACTTAAATTTAATACCTGACTTTTAAATCGAATTGTACATTTGCAAAGGTTTGTTTTTAATATTTGATTTACATACACTACCATTGCCTAATGTTCTTTTGAACAAGAGTTTAAAAAATAAACGCCAGTTGTTAAAATAACACGACATTTTGTTTTCGCGCCGTATTGAAAGAGTGATTTATTTTTAGAAAAAATTTAGAGGAATAAATCTTTGACGCATTTCATTTTTCCGAGAAGTAAAAATACTTTTGAGGTAGGTAAGTATTTTATTTTTACTGTAATATATATAAATATAATATGCATACAAGTAACTGTTTTGCTTAAATAATTGATACCTACTTTCTTTTTTAAAATAAATATATATTGTGATTTTTTTAAAATTATTTTAGCCTTTATCTGGCTACTTACTTGAACTCATTCATATTTTTAAAAAAATTGGAAAGCCAAATTTCTAAAGGTTAAGGTTTATTTTCTAGATTTTTTTAAAAAGGTGTAATTTCAAGACACAAATTTACTATTTAAAGATAAATAATTAATAGATTTTATTTAATCTTTTGAATTAAAAACAATAATTGGCAGTAAAAATTAAATGCTAAGAAATGTGCTTTATTATTTAATATTTTCATATATTAAACAAGGACACAAATATAAACGAGTTGAAATACTATTTTTAATTTAACAATTCGGAACTAATTGTTTAAAAAATCTCGAGTTCTGTATCTAAATAACGAAGCTCGCTAAACTTTCTAAAATAAGCTTTCAGTTAAGCTTCCAAAATAATTTTATATTATCTTTAGGAAAACGATTTTCAAAAAGAAAAATATGTTTAAAAAAAACCCTTTTTTTCTCTATTAGGAAAGGTATTGTTATCTTTACTTCCAGATAAATTTAAAATAAAAATAACCATTTTATTGATTTTTAAGTCTTTTTTAATGCTTTATAAAACCTTAAGTATCATTATCTAAGAATACTAACAAAATATATGTTGCGAAAATCTTCAAAATTAATTAATTTTCTGCCCTTTTAAGTTCTTCAGACATAGAAGGAGGCTCATTTCTTGTTAGGATTTTTTTTTTATGTGGACTAGAAGAAAACGATTAAAAAAGATTTAATTAATGTCTGTAATGAGATTCATGCTAGGGGAGAATGGGAAAAAAGATCGTGTAATGCAGGTAGATTAGTAAGAAAATACAAAAGGCTATAAAGTGGTGAAAAAAATTCGTAAATAAAATATAAATGGTAAATTATGTTACGTCTGATATTTTTTGTTGTTATTGAATCGGAGAACTAATCGATGTAAGTATTATTGAATAATTTGAATAAATACGTGCTATATTTAATTTTAAAAATTGGATCCTGCTAGAACCAAAGAAATTGTTTAACTGAAATAAATTTCATAGAAATTAATTTCATTTCTTTGAATTCAAAATTAATAATATATTTCACTTGAATGATTAAGATATTTTTTAAACCAGAACAGAACAGTATAAGCAGATTTAATTCAATTAATTCTCGAATTCTATTCAGCAGGTTTAGAGCAGGCACATTTAATATAATGGATTTCATTTTTACTTTCTCGTTTATATAGTATAGAGAAACTACAGTAATCTCCAAAACCTTCGAACTCAGAATTTTGATCAATCTCCACATTTTACATCTCCCTGAATTCAAAAAACATATTTTTATGACATGTTTGTCTGTCTGTTTGAAAAAAAAATGACTAAAATGAATTGAGCTTGATGGTTGAAACTTGGTATACGACCTTCAAGCAAAATTTGCAGATTTCTTTCAAATTTTGTACAAATTCCATAGAGAGAATGTCTGCCTATCCAGTTGTTCGAATATAGAATAACAGGATAGCTATAAAACAAAGACCGCTACATAGATAAAATTCGTTTAAATAAATAAAAATATAGAATACCACGATAGCTATAAAACGAAGAGCGCTACATAGATAAAATAGTTATAAAGCGAAGAGCACTACATAGATAAAATTAAAATTCGTTTAAATAAATAAAAATATAGAATACCACGATAGCTATAAAACGAAGAGCGCTACATAGATAAAATTAAAATTCGTTAAAATAAATAAAAATATAGAATACCACGATAGCTATAAAACGAAGAGCGCTACGTAGATAAAATAGCCATAAAGCGAAGAGCACTACATAGATAAAATAGCCATAAAGCGAAGAGCGCTACATAGATAAAATTAAAATTCGTTTAAATAAATAAAAATATAGAATACCACGATAGCTATAAAACGAAGAGCGCTACATAGATAAAAAGCCATAAAGCGAAGAGCACTACATAGATAAAATAGCCATAAAGCGAAGAGCGCTACATAGATAAAATTAAAATACGTTTAAATAAATAAAAATATAGAATACCACGATAGCTATAAAACGAAGAGCGCTACATAGATAAAATAGCCATAAAGCGAAGAGCACTACATAGATAAAATAGCCATAAAGCGAAGAGCGCTACATAGATAAAATTAAAATTCGTTTAAATAAATAAAAATATAGAATACCACGATAGCTATAAAACGAAGAGCGCTACGTAGATAAAATAGCTATAAAGCGAAAAGCGCTACATAGATAAAATTCGGTAAAGGTTGAACGTCTGTCAATTGCAAATTTGCAGATTTCTTTCAAATTTTGTGCAAATTCCAGAGAGAGAATGTCTGCCTATCCAGTTGTTCGAATATAGAATAACAGGATAGCTATAAAACGAACATCGCTACATAGATAAAATTCGGTAAAGGTTGAAGAAAATTTGTCAACCTCTTTCAGAAAGTTGTAAAGGCGATAATTTATAAACACAAAGACTTAAATGTATCCAATAAGGTATAGGAGTTTTTGACCATAAATGTAGTTTTGTGTTAAATTTTTATTTCAATCTATTGGCAAAAATATCTGAAAGAAAGATATTATTAAGCGCTTGCGGGGGATAAAGATAATTGCCAAGGATAACACAGTAGATTCAGTGAAAATGCTGAATGCAAGCCAAAGATTAACTATTGAACGCTAATGCCATGCAAAGCGTTCTCCGCCATGACAAGCTTATTAGAGGGTATGTGAGAAAGATTTACGAAGATTACTCCTGCTGGTTTATTTAAATTTGTGTGGAAATTTGAATGTTTTTTATTAGTGTAATTTAATTAGTGTTTTATTAGTTCGATATTGGAAAAAATATTCATATGTACTCAGTATGTGATCCGTATGGAAATCTCATCTCCGAATAAACACGATTTTATGCGCGCGCGTGCACACACACAAAAAAATCCCTAAAGAAGCTTAGTTTTCTAGATATCGATGGATATTACTTCTAAAATGCTCCCTGTTTATGAAACTTGAGTAGGATCTTATGTTTAGGAAAATCTTTCTCCCGAACACTCCAAACGATTCCTTTTGGAACAACACCGCGGTGCTCCATCATTTCGAATCCTCTCTCATCCTCCCATTAGTTTCTGTAAATGGTCTTTTCTCACTGATAGAATCTCCCCATCTGCCCGCTATTTCTCGAAACCGACCTTGGAACTACCCTCAAACTAAAAATATTCCCTTCCCCCCTTCTTTGCTGGCTCCTCGATTCTGCTGCTGAACATGAGATGATCATGTTCTCGAATTAGTTCGCTGAAATCCTGATGATTAGCATCCACTCTTCTCGCATTGCAAGGCAGTCATAAAAGTGAAATGTGATTCAGTTCGAGAATTTTAGCCATATTTTTTTTTTAAAAATTCAAACTTGATCCTATTTTTGTATTTTGTATTGATCTCTATTTTGTTCAAAACATTAAATTTTTGAGGAAATGTTGTGAATTGTTAATAGATTAGAAGAATAGCTAATAAAATAATTAAGTTAAAATATTTTAATTTTGCCTTAATTTCTCGATTTTTCATGCTCAAATTCTTATTTAAAAAAATCAATAATAAATTTTTTAAAAAGGTTTTTTTAATCCTAAAAATATTTGAAAAAGAATTCGAAGGGTTAGTTCTAAGCATTTTCTGTCGTTATTCTTCTATTTTTTATTATTAGTTTTAAATTTGCTGATAATTTTACAGCAGCGACATTCTACGAACTCAGACGCATACCCACAGATATCCTTACTTAACGTGTTTGAATATAATTCTTGTAACAATTGTATTTTATATTGTGGCTTAAAGCACTTTCAAGGCCCGCTAACAATTATCTGTCGGTGATTTAAGCCGAATGAGCGTCTCTTGTTTTTGCAATAGCGCCACCTAAGGCCAAGAGTACGACTTAACTACTTCATATGTCATATTCGTTTGCACACCCCTTTTAATAGAGGGTACGCCCGAACCAGGACGTCCAGATCTCGGGGAAGACGGGCTAATCCTATGCCAGGACAGCGGCTCTCGTAACAGCGAAATATTTTTACTGTAAAATATTTAAAAAATCTATTTATGAATATTATTTTTAATTCGGTGAAACATGGAAGAAACGGCGAAAAAAAAATATCTTGCGTTTCAATAGCTTAGCATCTCTCTACAATTTTTACTTAGAAAATGTCAAATGTTTGCTAAGTGAGGCTTCGATATTGGATGACTTTTTGGTGGTAATTACAGTCATCAGTTCTTGTAAACTTCAGTAGATTACTAATTTTGAATATTAAAAAACCACAGACATCATTTAGGCTAGGATAGTTGAACAATTTATTTACATTATTTGTACAAGATTTTTGCTTTTCTTTGCACTTTTTAAAATTATAGAATTTCGCTTACTTGGTCTAAACTATTGAGATCATTATTATTACCAAGGTGATGCCAGATAACAGTGTTTATAATTTTTTTTAATAAACGAATTTTTTTAAAGAAGGATGTCAAATTTGGTAACGAAGCCAATTTGCGAAAAGCTTCGTCTTATAAAAAGGATTATCAGGTGATAAATAACGCATTAATAATAATTAATAACCAAATGACAATCAATTAATCTTTTCAAAGCAAATTTAAACGTTAAGTATATATATATTGTCTCATGCTGTTTAACGTTTAATATACATTCCCTAACCCAGTATCGTGATGCTCGATTCTTTTTCCTTTCTCAAAATGGACAGGATGGATCATAGAATAATTTGAAGTGGCAACTGACGTGCATTAAATCGATCCCATTGTGTTTTTCCACCTTTTGCAGAAATTTGAACCTTAATGCAAACCATCAAGAAATAATGAATGTTTTAGGTTTGATGTACGCTTAATAAATAAACAATAATGCGCTCCATAAATAAAAAATCTTGTTCGAGATATTTTCATGTTGATTTGCATCTTTTTTTCGGTCATTTTCGGATTACCTACAGTTGTCAAGGCTCTTGACTCCTTGGATAATCATGAATTTACTGTACATCATTTCACGTTACCTACTCCGTGACCTTTGTATTCCCTCAATGACGTCAATGAAGATGAAAAAGAATTTAAAATGTAGATACTGGCAACACAGAGGAAGACTCAGAAGAAAAAGAGCTTTGCAGCTTTGTTTTAAAAAACCTTTTTGGATATGCTGCTGCCCAGTTGTATCATTCCCCCCCCCTCCAAAAAAAAGATACGAATTATAATTTAAAAACATACAAAAATTTAATAGGTTCTTTCGAATTTGTCATTTCAATTCTCTTAACTATCATATGAAGTAATATAACGAATGGAGTAATACATCAGGAATAGAATATCAAATAACGAGCAATGCAGTGCTTGAATTTTATCTTTTTTCTTTTTAGTTGATTAAAAGAATTTCTATTTTCGTTTAGATTTTTCTTCGACATTTCAATTTTTCATTTATTTGACGTGGATTAGCCATTATTATTTTCAAAACAACGGAATAATATGAAAAAAAGAAACATTGAGGTGATATTTGAAAATAAAATTTTTATAATTTATGTCAATAGAAGAGGATATACTGTATGTGTTATTTTCTTAATTGGGGAGGAAGTGACAAAACATGATACAATAATATGACGTGAAACAAAAAAAAAAGCGTGAAAATTTTGAAAAATAAAAGATTTGGAAATGAAATCGGAAAATTTTCTCTGAGACGGCGAAAACGGGTTCAGCTTGTCGAGAAATGTATGGAATCAGCCCCTTCCTTTTCCTTCTCCAATTCCATGAAAGATGGAACTATGATGATGAAACAGAATACAAATGATAATAATTTTGCACCAAAATGCGACAAGTTGCAGAGAAATAAAAAAATTTCGACACTTTGAATCTAGTCCAACGATTTTCATCAGTCTTACAACATACTTTTCAACTATTCAGAATGCTTGAATTATCTTATTTGCGCTCTCCACGCCCCCTTTTGAAGCGTTCAGATGATATTTCGGATCAGGTCTTGGTTATTTTGCACTGTGGTCAAATGACGGGAACGAAGTTTGATCCAACACACCAAATTCTCACGCCCACTTCAGCCAAACGACATTTGATCTCCGACATATATATGATGCACATAAACTAAGCCTGCATCCTGACCTAGGAGCAGCGCGTCTTCACCGTGATTTGGGCTTCCCGGGTTCGAATTTTGGTTCAGGCTTGGTATCTCCACCCTCCTGTGTTCTATCTGTAAAAATGGATTGTGCAAGAGCGTGTGTGAGTGTATCTTCATATGAGTTAGAAGGCAGACTTCTGCCTCGAGTGCTCGGGGGTCCTTCCTTCTTCTGTAGCTACTGCACCCTTCTCTTCCCGATCACTTGGACTTGGTTTAAGATGAAATTCAATCCATGGTGGTAATTCGAAGTGAGCAGTGGACTGTACTTTTTGATTATCTTCTTTATTTACATTATATACACACTCCTTTTGCGGTGAATATTTCATATAATATATAGCTGATTGCGGTTGACTTTGTTAAGCCTTACAAACTAAAGCTTGTTTACAGCTTCTGCTGGTGGCTGGAGTACCAGTGCAGGTCTACTTTCTAATGAATCCATGAGACTCGACCGGAAGAATGGGTAAATGGGGTTGTCGTAATTTTATGAACGCCAAGTTTGGCGTTAAGCTGCAATCGCGTAAACACATGGGATTCGAGCTTATAACCCTATGTTCAATTAACTGAATCAAATGCCATTGCGTCTCTAACAGCTTGAGAAAAGAAATTCTCAATACTACTTTTTAGTAAGATTGGGTAAAAATATTGCTTCAGGATTGATCATTGTAATTTCTTTCTGAATCTCACAATAATTATATTTAGACTGGTAGATTCCTAAGCATTATTATAGGTCTTACAAATCACTGAGCAATAAGCAAAAATGTATTTTGATTTTAAAAAATTCCTTAAGTAATGACTTCTTGAATGTAAATATTTTGGAATATCGAGCGAGAAAGGCCATAATCCCCAAGTAATGACTTCTTGGAGGGAAAAAAAGGATAATAAGAAAATCTCCGAAGTAAACATAATCTGTAATATACTTCCTAATAAAAAGAACAACACGCCGTGTACGGCAAGCATTTTTCTTTCAAGGTACGATTCCTCTTTCCTATTGAATAATTGAACCGTTCCTTTTATCAATACCGGAAATCTGATGTCACATTTTTCACCAACCAGCGAAAAAGCACCTTACTTACATGCCAGCCGGACGGCCGGATAATAAATAGCATTAAGGAAATGTTTGCAAAAAAAAGTCCCGGACGGAAGGCGTCATTTTTTCTCCTGGAAATGACGATTTCGGGATTGGAATAAAAATTCCCGGAATAGATTTCCCGGAACTCCGGGCATCAAAGACAAAGATGGAGGAGCCGGATTTCTCGAAATGGCGATGCCCGGACAATTGATATATTTCCAATCATTTTCTTTACCGAAAGTAGCTTTTTTACATGATAGTTTTCCCTCCAAGTGGGACGTGAATTTCGGCGTGGCGGAGGGTTTGTTTAACATTCCCGAACCCTTGTCGCTCGGCTGAGATAGGGCTGTAATAAACTGGAGCGATATTTCTTCGGGAATTACTGCTTAGTTTTTTGGAATATTTTTGGCTGTTTCTTTTCCTGGATTTTGGATGTTTTTGGATTGGAAATATTCCGCACTGATGGGGATGATATTTCGGTTTGCTCCACCCTTTTTTTTTTTTTGTTTTTTATTATTATTAATGTTGGTTTTATTTTGTTTTTAGAGTGCGAAGTTTTTATTTTTCGATTGGGAGAACTTGGGTTGATAGAAAATTTTATTTTTATTTTTTGATGTTTCGTGGCAACATGAGTAATTCCCAGACGTTCTGATGATTTTCCTGGAAAGCTCGCTATTTTCCATCTATCATAACTTATATTAACATTTCAATACTTGTTCAATCATTGCTTTCCTTATTTTCTTGAAATGATCTTGAAATAAATGTTTAGAAAGAAAACTTAGTTTTAAATACATTCTGAAAATAAACACCCTTCTCTCTGTTAATAAAAATCATGTTAGCTCTAATTTTAAATGTGTATATATATATATATATATTGCTGGTAACATTATCACAGACAGAAAACTTTATAATCTCATTTCGTGCTTAACTGGAATGAATAATTGCCTTATTATTGTTCTGTTCTGAGATTTGAGGACAAATGTTCATGTGGAATAATTATTAACGAGATACGTCGGATGTTTCAAATTTCGTTCAAGCAGCAATTATTAATTAGCAATTAATCGTTAGTTTCAGGTCGCAGAAAAATGTAGCTCATGTAAAATAATAAAAACCATAATTTTACTTAATATGACAAATAATGTGAAAGGATTGTACAAAATTTAAGTTTCCTGATTATTCCGTAATTCATTTGCTGACTACAAAGTAAAATTAAGTTCTTTACATTATGTAAATCATTTTCCCAATAAAAAAATTTATACTTATCTCGATGAATTTGGAAATCAACTGTTAACTGCTTAACTATTTCGTCCGAGTACCATTTCTGCATCGATTTATCGAAATTTGATAGTTGTAAGCAAAAAATAAACTGATCTGGTCGTCCCGGGTTCAAGACAGACATGATTGTTATCCTGTGTTCTATCTGTGAGTTGTGTGAATGTGTCCCCCTGTAAAAAAGGATTGTTCAAGTGAAGGTGAAGCATGAAGTAGCTAAGTCGTACTCTTGGCCTTAGTTGAAGCTACTGAAAAAATAAAGGATGCTCATTTAGGCTTAAATCGCTGACAACTTTCTGTCAGAGGGCTTGTAAAGTGCCGTAAGTAACAACAACAACTTCGAATACACAGATGAGTTCTAATATTCAACGGATTTCTATTTGAATGAAAATAAAAAAAGATTACCAAAATAGAAGGTATCATCTTATTAGATAGCAAAGAAAATGAAACCGCTGAGAGGTTAAGCATAATTTACAGAGATTATTCATGCATATATGATGCTACGAACAAATCAATAAACGAAGATTCCTTCTTTACAGAACCATGTGGGCAGTTGCCAACTGGAGCCGATCTACTGTGAGAACAAATGCGGTTCCAAAATTCAGCGGCGACACCAAGCTAACCATAGGCAACACGAGTGTACTAAGAGGCTCGTTCCGTGCCGATATTGCCAGAAAGAGTTCGTCTACGACACCCTTCAGGTATATATTTTTCTACTATCTCCTATTAAACTATTTTTAAATTTACGCAAAACGCAAAATTCTAGTTTAGAATCGCTATATCGCGTTCATTCTTGCCTTCTAAAGCATTTTTGGCCTGTATTATGAAAGATTGTATTTATAAAGCCATTCTTTCTTAATGTGTTTTTTTATACTGTGGGAATTTTTTCTAACGAAGATAAACAGTCACAGGACAGAATGAATGTCAAATAAGTTAAAACGTATTATTTTGTTGATAACCATCAGTTTATTCTGATCTTTTAAAATATCCAATTCTTTTTTGGTTTTATAAGAATTTATTCATTTGTTTTTAATATAAGATATATTATCTTTGGTCAAAATTTCACCATGATCAATAAGTGGTATTTTAACTAGACTGATTTGATAGATGTCTATGGCTGCAAGCAACTCGATAAAGAAACTTTTATTTTCCTATTTGCCAAATAAATAAATCTGAAAAGAATACAAATTCTATAAATAATAAAGTATTAATATAATATTAATACTTCGTCAAATACAATTAACTCTGATTTGTTTCATTTCGTTCACGTAGTGATTGGAATATTTATAACAAATCTATTCTAGAGTCAATAGAATAATAAACTCGCACACACTTATATATTCACAAAATTACTGAAATAAAAAATTATTAACTTTCATTTACATGTTAAAAAATGTGCCAAAGGGTGAAACTAAATTTATCATATTAAAGTAAGGCCTTCATAATGCCCACTGTGTTGGTCCACAAAATATCGAAATTCCCGATTGACCACGACACTTCTCTGAGAATGAAGGATAATTATCCATTTTTGCTTAGAAAAGGTCATCGCATAAAAAAACAATACCATTCAACCCCTTTCTTATCAAAAAGAGGTTTGGATTCTACAAGTTTTCTTGCCAAGTCAATAATTATATTCCAATAAACCAAACATACCTCTAATTACATGCATATATTCAACCGAGGGCAGCTGCCACACACCTCCCAAACTCCTTTTGGAAATGAGATATTAATCCAATATGGTACACAATATAGTCATGAAAACTTGCTTGGATTGAAAGTATCCATATTGTTCCACCTCTTACACAAGCTCCAACTTTGTTAATATAGTTATGTTGAAAGAAGTCCAACATCTTGGATAATGAAAAGGTTTTATTCTACAAGAAAACACAGATGGCAAAACACAGCCGATATGTACTCAAAGAACAGTCGTTGTAAGATTTCGTAACAACAACAACAAAAAAAAACATAACAAAGAGCAATAGCACAGTTAGAGGGCTCAATTAGCGATCAATATTTCTGTAGAAATTCATTAGACTGATTCATTTAGCTATCTCGCATTTTTTTGACAATGCATGGAATTTTCTAGAAGAATCTTTGACTCTACAATCGTAATATAGATCATAGCTAAATCTCTGCAATTTCTATAATCTTTATTTTCGCCAAGGTGAGGATCATTAATCGTGCATCCATGCAACATCCATTATCTGTGAATTCCTCTAAACGGGACGTTAATATGACTAAAAATAAAATAAAAAAAACTGTAAATTCCTCTTATCAGCATTGAGACTCATATTGTAGGAAAGCAGTAAAGCAGATTTGTAACATTTTTTTTTACTTTATTGCAAAGCAAATAATATTTTAATGACCACATCGTACGGAATTATTCGATAAATAAGTACCTCCCCGTAATTATTTAACATTCTTTCAATTTTACGTTAATCCTATTCTGCTTTCCTCAATGTCCTCATATTACATCATCATCAAGAACAATGTTCTTCCCTGCAGATCCATACTGCCAAGTGCCCTCGCCTTCCTGTGTCTTGTCCCAATCGATGCGATGTGTTGAAGATCGCCAAGGAAGATCTGGAGGTCCATCTGAGTGACCACTGCACTGCACTCACACTCCCCTGCACTTTCAAGGAGATGGGGTGCAAATTTAAGGTACAGATATTTCCTCTATACATGTTTAAATTCACTGAAAAAGCTTTGTATTGTTGGCACCAGGAATTCCAAAACCGTGAGTCATGTGTCGATTTTCGATGGGTCGCAACAAGAGCTTGAATGCTTATGCAATTTTTTTACTATTTTCAAAAATGTGACGTGTTTTTAAATTCATCATTAAATCGCTTGATAGAAAACCACAAGAGACTGCGAAACGCAAATAAGCGAATCGTATCACATTTCAAACAACTAAACAAGTATTTTTTATAAAGAACCGTCTTTTTATATGCAATGCATCTATCGTCCCTTCTCTTGATCTACATTGTGGTTTTTCTTAAAATTATATTAGCTTGCAATGCCTCTGACCTGCCCCATAATTCATTTTGGCTTTCAGAGTTTAATCGCCAAAACTCTCGCCAAGGATGTCTCGTTGGATTCAATAAAAATGATAAATTCACGCCGAAAAATAATAATTCATAAATATTGTACGCCAGTGTATCATCCAGGGTATCCTCTTGGTTAACCTTCATTAGAAAGTAAGCGAGAAAGTTTTTCGGAAACCACTTCCGCTGTTTTCTTCGCGTGAGATGCTGAATGGATTCCAAAGTTAAATTGCCATTGAATGTTTATCTTATCACGGAACCATAAATTAGCAAAGTTAGAAATAGAGAACTTAAATATCTGGAAATATTTAATGGGAAAAGTATTCTCATTTCAGTTGATATGCACAATTTAATCTATTATTCTCGTATAAATAATTTTATTGATTTAAACATTAAAAGTCAATTGAACAGTAAAAATGTGAAAAAACAATAATAAATCAAAAGCAGTTTTTAATTTAAGTATCCTCATTTACCATTTCAAAGAATAAATTAACTTTTCATTGTGGTTCACTTTTGTTCTGAAAAGCTCCGTGAAAAAAGTGCTTAAAAAAGTAAATGTCTTTTGACAAAATTTTCTATTCATTCTGACAAAAGAATATTAGAACAGTAATTACTCTTTATTAAATCTGTTACCTGCTACACCTTTGTTGCTCAGACCTGCTTGAGTTAATTTTACGCTATGACGCTTTTAACAGAAAAATTAAAACTGCTAAATGTTCCGGAACTTGGAGCCGAGTGCGATTTCTGTGTTGCCAAAATCTGTCAACTAAATTAAAGCAGTTTTTCTTCTGTAGCTCGCCAGCTCTTAACTACATCTCTGAAGTTTTCAAATTAAAAGACTATATCAAGCGAATGAAATGCTGAGATAAGAAAATTAATTAATTCTGAATGGCAGAACAAATTGACGCTGTTTCCTGCATTCGTGTAGTTTAGATTTTTTTATTTTTTTTTTATTCATGATCAGATTCCAGGTGCTCTTTGTTGAAAACTTTAGTCTTCGAACTTAAAATGATTTCTGTATAATTTTATCTTGTGGTTATCATCAACATAATATAATTTTGCCATTGTGTCCCTTGTTTAGAGACTGCAATGGTTGCAAGGTATTTGAGTTTTTTCCCCCTATTGATTCCAGGAAATTGGTGTTATTAATTATTTGTGCGATAGTATTAACTTCTGCTCTTTAATAAGATTTATATCTTTGATAAAATTAACTTAAAATTTTATTCAGTGTTTATTTCTTTCATTGCATTGATTTGGCAGACGATAAATTCGTCAATTATTAACTTTCAATAAAAATAACTTCGCCAATATATCATGGATGAAATATTTTTGAATATCGTTAGCTTTTGTTTTTTACTATTTTCATCGTCTTTTAAAGCAGACTTTTTTTGTTTAACATTTTTTTAAAGTCTGGATATTAATCTTTATTTGCGTGATGGGATTCTCAACGTTCCTGGCCCAAACATTATCGAAAATGGCATGCAATTTGGCCCTTTTCTTCTTAAAACCGCTTCACTAAATTTGGTTCGGATTCAATAAGAAAAGGATTTTCAAAATTTTATTAAATTTTTTAACAAAAAAATTAATTAAAATTTTTTTTTCAATTGTTTCGAAATATGTTAATGCACACAAACTGTTTATGCAATACTTTAAAATTCAAAAGATTTTCAATGATATCAATGTTATTTCCTCAGTTTTTCTCATTTGAATAAACTTAAAAAAATATCTTAAGTATATATTATGAAAGTTGTTATTGCAGGAAGTATATTTAATTGTAATTAATATTTCTTTATTTATTAAAATAAAGAAATTAATTATTGTTTTTATATATGTGCATATTTAAAATTAATTGCAATTTTTTTGTGTACACAGTATTGCTGCTATAACTAAGAGCAAATTTTAAAAAATAAATGAAAGATGGACAAGTTGAGTCTAAAACATTATTATGCTGCGATGCATCGGACTAGAAATTTCAATCATTTTACAATTTCTTCTTCTTTTTTCTCTCTCTAATTTCTTAAGAGCGTGATTTGTAAATTTGTCGATTTATTTGTTATATTGGATCAATATTATTTTGTTTCCTGGAGCAAAAATTGTTTGTCTGAGTAATTGAAAACAGCGAACAATATGGTGGGCCATGCATTCATGTCAATGAAATAACAATGCTACTTGCTTACTTACCATTTTGAAGTTTTCTTCTAATATTCTTTTTGAATTTTAGGGCACCCGTTCAGCCTTAGATCAACATCTTGAAGATGCAACCAAACCTCATCTCCTCCTGGTCTGTGGCGTCGTTTCACGTCAGCAGCACCACATTAGTGCTCTTCGAACTGCCCTGCAGGGGCTGACCCTCAATACCTCCGGCACTCTTCTCTGGAAGATCTCTGACTACAGCCGCCGACTGGCCGAAGCCAGAGAAGGTTACGAACTGTGCAGCACACCTTTTTACACCAGCCAGTATGGCTATAAGTTGATGGCCACTTTGTTCCTGAATGGCAACGGTGCTGGCGAGGGCACACATCTGTCCATCTACATCAAGATCCTGCCTGGAGAGTACGACGCCCTTCTCCAGTGGCCTTTCAGTCACACAGTGACCTTTATCCTCTATGACCAGACCTCGACAGTGGAACAAGCTTGCAATATTGTTGAGAGCTTTGTGCCAGATCCTACCTGGAAGAACTTTCAAAGGCCCAGCAAAGAGCCAGATGCTTTAGGGTTTGGATTTCCAAGATTTGTGTCACACGACGTCCTCAAGAAGAGGCATTATGTGAAAGATGACGTTATGTATATCAAAGTGAAAGTCGATGGCAATAAAACGATTGCCGTCTGAAACCGTATCTTATGGACTTGGATGATCATTTGTTGATGTGGCGATTAATTTTAATAATGATAAACTATCACCATTAACATTTTTACGACATTGCTGTTGGGTATTCTTATGTGAAGAAAATTTGGAGTTTGATTGTGAACATTGATTTTATTTCACTCATTGACTTTGGAGTCGAATGACTAATTTTCCAATAATTAACATAAATAATTTTGTGCCTGCTAGATGATATGATCAGAACATGTTTCACATCTGATCGCATAAAATTATTAGTTGATCAAATAATAAATTTAGAACCATTTGAAAACAAATATCAAATTCAGTTGGATTAAATTTTTAACAAACTTTTAGTAATACATTTTATTTGCTATCCTTTGTGGCATGGTTGATCTTTTAAAATTTCTTGTTTTTGATTATTTATCTAAAGCTAAAATTGTAGTTTTTTTTTATTACTAAAATAATTTTAAAGCTTGGATTTCAAACTGGATACACAGTGGTGAAATGCAAATCTTTTTATTATTGGAGTATATTTTCCACCTTTTCTACAATGCGATTAACTCGATTTTATAATCATGAAAAGTTTTTCTTTTTGAAAAAGAATTTTTCTTCTTTATGTATTACCGATTTTCGTGTCATCTCAATTTTACATTATTAAACATTTTTTTCTGTTGAGATAAACAGAAAACTTTTAAGTCGCAGAAAACTGTGGGTTGAAAATATGAAAGATATGAACTGCCTGATACAGCAAATTGTATATACAGATGTCGAGTCTTCGAATAAATCAAAAATTTGTTATTGTGTTTAAAAAATCTGTATTATGTATATGTCTTTATGGAATTTGTGTCATTATTATATAACAAGATAGCAGTATATTGTGTATAAGAAAAATTATTTAATAATTAACAAACGCATTTAGAAAAAACATAATTTTCCTTTTTGTAATCGATATTGCACTTCTCTATTATTCCAGCGTGTTCAAAATGTATAGTACTGAAATGAAAAGACGAAAAGTAATGGTCTCATGTTCTTATATTTATTCACATTTAAGTCGAATTCGGCACTAAAGTTCAATAAATTTCACAAACGTAACCATTTTTTTATATCGAGTCAACAAATAAACATGGATTTTAAAACCCATTATGAACAAGAATACAAACTATTCTGAAAGAACAAATAAATCTGAAGTCGAAACTCTCATAAGAGGCAGACAATTCTTTTTTAACTGTCCTTCAAGAACATCTGCTATCTGTGATTTAATTTTGTTTTTCTTTTTTGAAGGATACCTGTACATGCATTATTTACAAAGAGATTTATGTAATAAGCTTAGCGCGAATGTTACTTGATACATACAACATTTATAATGCGAGGAGTTATTAAAAAAAAAGCTGTATTTCGAATATTTATAGCTGGAGTTACGCCCCACCTACAAACCATATGTGTGAAAGACAATATTCAGTACTATATGTTTTGTACATTTTGAAATAAATTCTTTTTTTATTTGTGTGAATTTTAAGGGCATGAAAGTTTTAAAAAAAATCATTCGAATTTCAATATGAAGAACATTTCTAATTGTTATTAATGGTATTTGTAATTATTATCTGAGAGAATAATTTAATGGTTATGTAATTTATTATGAATGAATGTTGGATAATTATTACCTCATATAAAGATAAATTTAAGTAAAAACGATAAATGATTTTTAATTAATTGAAAAGAATACAGTATGTTTATATTTCTTTTGTATAACTTTTTACTAGTCAAACAGCTGGATAGTGCTCATTAGGGAATAAAAAGAATTTTTTTTTTTAATTTGTGAATTATTTTGTATTAAAATGACTACTTAAATAAGTCTAAAATAGGAATTATTACTAATCAAAACAAAGCAAGACTACTTAGTTGTGAATATATCACATTGTATTATATACTGACTATTGTTTTTTAAAAGTTTTATGATTTTTAGCAATTTTAATACTTTTTGTTTACATATTTTTTTCGATAAATTAATATTAATCCTTGTTTATTAACTCTGTGAATACAATGTATCTTGAAAGTTTTATGTTTCTAACAATCACAATTATGTTTGTAAATTGTTAGTATTTATATTTTGTTTTATAAATATATGATCAAAATATTTTTGAATATTCATTAAAATAATCACACCAATTAACCATTCACAACTTTTTAAAAATAATTATACTCATTTTTTTTTGTTTATTTTGTATCTTTTCATGTTGATATCACTGTACATTTTAACACTGACTTCAGATATGATTTTCCTCTTCAACCTTTGTACATTTCTGTGTTAACGATATTTTAGTCATTTTTTTCTCTCCAATGTTACATTCGCACTGATGTACAAAAGATGTTTGCTTTTATCAAGAAGACCAGTGTACACTAGTCATTGACTCATCTGTAGTGATTAGAATTTGAAAATAAAATTGTGTATAGAAAAAAAGTCTTTTTATTCTTTACAAATTATGTGTGTTGACCTTTCCTGTATTGTGTATTCACCTATAAACTCGAAAATCAGTGAATCAGATATTGTAGCAACCGCAAATAATGCACAAAATTTAACTAATTATATAAACAACTAGCCCTTGAGTAATGAGTTCTAAAATTTTCAATTAAGTCACATTTCATTAGCCTTGAAGTAATTCCGGGCATTGATTGGCCTGAAATTAAAAATGTTTTTTTTTCTGTGATGTTGCGAACATATTAAATATGTTTTTTTAAAGAAAGCGAAAAAGGAAAAAAAAAATATTGAATAAATGATTTAGATATTGCAAACGATTATAGAAACCTTGGCTTTGCATTTATTTTTTTAGAACCTATCACATTTTATAATGGAAAAAAAAAATTGAATTAATGATACAGATATTGAAAACGATTATAGAAATATGCCATTAAGTCGGAATTTCAATGCATATCCTGTCTAAATTCAATCAGGTTTACCGTAAATAAGGAAGATTTGCTGAACAAATGATTTAGATATTGCAAACAATTATAGAAACCTTTGCTTTACATTTATTTTTTTAGAAAATATCACTTTTTATGTTTCTCTTATTTTATCCAGTCACGTGCTAAAAGTTGCATTTCTTTAGACTTGATTTACGATGATAGTTTTTTTTTTTTTTTATTTGAACTTCCGTCATTGTTTTCTTTTATTTTATCCAGTCACGTGCTAAAAAAACATGGTTAAGATATTTCTTTAAAAGTCCGTTAAAAATAGAGGCTTAAGTTATACACTAAAACACTGATACCATCAGAAAGCTAATTTTTTTAATCTTTAAATTGATGTAAAAATCATGTTTGTGCAATAATATTTTCGGAAGTTATAGCTTAAATTTTAATTGAAAATTCGAAAAAAGGGCTCCGAGGTGCACATTCCCAACCTCCAAGGTATACATGTACCAAATTTTGTAGCTGTGGGTCCAACAGTCTGACCTGTAGAGCGCCAACACACACACACATTGAGCTTTATTATAAGTATAGATAAATACACGTTTCGAATTAAAATAGTAAGGTTGGAAGTGACAAGAAGCAAAGAAAAAATATATCTAATGGAATAAATATCAAGATGTAACAAAAATTTCCGAAATTCACCCATTTTATTTATGACATGCATCCCTTTTGAATTCCTAAAACGAAGATTATGACTTAGGATGTCTTCCTTTGATTATTTATGCCCAACGTTTGACAAACATTTTTGGATGATAAAATCACAACAAATTTCAAATAAATAAGTCGGTATTTTTTCCCCCCAATTACGGTGTTAACTTATATAGGCACCAAGTCATTAATATACACCAGAGGTACCAACCTTTTTTGAACTGGCGCACCCTTTTCTAATGAATATTTCAATGCCGTCCCCTCCCATTCCAGATAAATAAGAGGGTACATAATGCATGGGGAAAACAAGAATTTAAAAAAATTCTAATAGAGAGAATATTCTTGGAATTGAAACGCTACTGAATTTCTTCTTTATTTAAGAAAAGAGAAATTTTTTATCTTACCTGTCATAAGGACAGGCAGGGACTTTGATGAAACGAATTAATTCATAATAAACTATTGCTTTCTAAATAAATAAATTGATATTTTCAGAGACCCATCAAAACGCAGCATACTTAATTATATTAAAATTTAAAGACATCAAATTTCTAACTGAATTAATGAGAAGACTGAATTTGATGCATTTTAAAGAACTTGTTAATATCAGGCTCGCTTTCACTTAAAAACAATCGTAAGTGGTCGCGTTCAGTAATATGGAGCCGATTTCTCTTTTTCGTTACCAATGTTGCCTCAGCACTAAATCCACGTTCTGCTAAATATGAAGAGGGGAATGCTATCGGAAGTCGTTGAACAACCGACCCTAATCCTGAATGCAGTTGCGAAATAGACTTCTGCAGCCAAAATTCTTGGTAGCCATTCTTGAATTTAATTTTTAGATCCTCATTTGTCTTGTCCTATTAGTTCTAACTGAAGTGATCCTGTTGTGTCGACATTGGAAAAATGATCCAAAACCCAGTCTGGTCTGTCCATGCTTAAAATGTCCTTGAATCGCTGCTTGAAGTTATTGTACACTATATTTGGTTAATCTTCTAAAGCCCCTTCGTGCCACATCAACGCCCCCTAATTTTCTATGGGTCTTTCACCGACCCCCTGAAAGCTTCAAACGCCCACAAGGGGGCGTTATCGCCCACGTTGGGAACCTATGGTATAGACAGTAAATCTTTTGATGAAATTACTATAGAATTCCTGTTCTTATTAAAATTGTATAGTCGTTGATTAAATTTTATGTATATTTTTTGAAGTTTCAAGCTAAGTTGCACAAAAAGATCTTCGTCTGGGGAGGTTTTGTTCAAGGATTGAATGCAATTCAGGTGCAAAGGATAAATACCAAATTTTACTTGTACAGTTTATTCCTGTTTTTAATTAGCGTGTTTATACTGATTGGCATAATTCCAAAAATCTTGTTTTTCTGAATTCTTAAAATGGAGAAATTCATCAAAATCTCGAAATCTTTTTTTTATTATTATTACAATGCTTTTTATATTGTGCTTTATTTATTGGAAATTAAAAATTTTTTTCTTTTCGCTTAGGTCAGTGCAAAACGGTATTGAATTTCAAAAAAACTGATATAAATAATTGATTCTCCTTTGGAAATATCTTGTTTATAATATAATAGAAAAATTCTTATCTGTTAATAACTACTCCAAAATATTTTATTTTGAAAAACTTTTTTTAGATACACAATTAAATGAAAGTAATAACCAATTTAATGCTTTGACTGAGATTAAACATTGAAGTCATTCTGTTTTTTGAACTTAAAAGTACTAGATATTTAAAAGAGGTAACAGTCTGATTAGAACAGAAAACCGAAAAGACCATATTGTTTTTTTCTAGGCATTTAATCATTTTAATGATAAAAATATCGATAGTTAGAGTCCATTCATGTCAGAAATGTATAAATATCCTTATTATGCTCAGCAAAATCCTTTGTTCGATATTTTGAATACTGCACAATATTATGAATATATCATAACTATACCACTGGACAATTTGATCAGATCCGAGACAGTTTTTTAGATCAGAAAAGTTATCAAAAGCAAAATTATTCCGTCTACTATCATAAGATTACTTTATTAAATACATTTTTTTACGATATTTGATTCTTTTCTTGAAACAATACAATTACGTTACACAGTCTTTTTACTGCACTGTAAAATATTCTAGCAGTATTATAGAATAACTTTTTATTTTTGTGAGGCAAATAAGGAACATTCTGGTTACCAAATTCAAAATTGAATGAATATATATGAATAAGAAAAAATGAGAAACGATTGGAATTATTACATGTAGACTGAAATTCTTTTTAAAACAAAGTAGTAGCAGGCCTTCTCGTGAATGAAGAATCAAAAGATAAACTATTAAAAAAGTTGATAAATTCAATTCTGGAATTTTACTGAATTCAAAAATAAAGATTTTAAAATTAAGTCTATTTATCTGTAAACGCGATAAGTTAAACTTACTTTATGCTAGAAGGATGAAATTCAGTATAGAGTCTTTTCTATAAATTTTTGTGAACTTCTGTCAAATTTTGGACGAAGTTCAATCAGGAAAAGCCTATCTGTCAGCGTACAAATGAGCACGATATTTACAAAACGTAAAAAGTAGGATAAAAGTTGACAGAAGAATTCAGTAAATATAATGAATATATCTGTACTAATTACTTTAATCCAATTTTTCCAGAAATTAACCTTCTGTCGGTCTGTGTTATTTACAATGTTTTTCCTAAATTTGGATAATTATTGAAAAATCGCTCTGAAAGTTACTTAAGTAATTATAAACACAGCGTGCAAAAATGCACAACTTAGTGACTGATTTAAATTTGTTTTTCACAGTCTACCACTTATATGAAAAATGGCAACGAAAGAACAGAGCGATACAAATAACATTAGCTTCTCCGATTACTTATTTCAATCAACTTGTGCTGCCATCTCCTGCTATAAAAAATTAAGAATAATTTTTAATTAACAACAAATGGCAGTAAGAGCTTGATTCTTATTAAATCTTAAGAATAAATGAAACAAAAGATTTGAAATTTTTTAAATATTATAAATTGCATGCGGAAATTCAGTGCAATCTTAATTTAAAAAATATTTTGAGAATTTTTACCTCGCATGTTCGTCAATTCGGTTTTAGTCTATTCTTAAGTAATAACAACGGTCTATTCTGACAATTTCAAAAAGCTGATATAAATCATTGATTCTCCTTTGTAAATATCTAGTTTATAATATAAATTATTTAGAAAAATTCTTATCCGCTAATAACTACTATAAAATAGTTGATTTTGAAATTTTTTAAAATGCACAATTCAATGAAAGATAAGAATCAATTTAATGCTTTGACTGAGATTAACACTGAAGTCATTCTATTTTCTGAATTTAAATCTTGGACGTATTAGATATTTGAAAGGGATAAGGTTATATTTTACATCGGAAGCTATCGAATAGGGATAAATTATTTCTAAAATTCTCACTGTTTTACATATAACTGTTTTTAAACATCTTTATGGATAAAATTCTAATTTTGCCATTGGTATAGTCGGAATGAATTAAAGATGATGCTGATTTTTGGCACTAAATTTTTGTAGACCCTTTGAAAATAACACACCTCTCCTCTTATGCATTTCATTTTTTAAATCAATATATTTTAAAATAAAAACAACATCAATAAGTTTTGCGTACTTTTAATGATTGTGACCTTATTCATCCTAATTGCATAATAATGTAATCAATTTTTATTGATATGTTTTTAATTCAGTAATTTTAGCTTGAATTTCCACGCATACATATTTGTATGCTGTTTCCCTTAAATAAAATAACTATAATGTTCTGAGTTAAAAAATAATTTATAGGTTTTGTTAAAATTATTTTTCTACTTTTAATCAAGTAGAGACATAACGGCGAACAAATCTAATTGAAATACAAAATGCAATAATAATGACAACAACAAATATATTGGAAGGGAGTGGCAATGCACTAAATATATAATTTTATGTTTTTAAAAAGATAGGTGATAGGTTTGATTTAATAAGAATCAAGCTCTTACTGCAATCTGCTGGTAATAAAAAATTATTCTTAATTTTTTATGGCAGGAGATGGCAGCACAAGTTGATTGAAATCTATACTTATAATAAAGCTCAATGTGTGTGTGTGTGTGCGTGTGTGTTGGCGCTCTACAGGCTAGACCGCTGAACTTACAGCTACCAAATTTGGTACATGTATACCTTGGAGGTCGGGAATGTACGCCTCGGAGCCCTTTTTTCGAATTTTTAATTAGAATTTGAATTAATTAACATTTAAGCGAAATTTCGAAGTTTTTCCGCTATAACTTCCGAAAATATTATCGCACAAACATGACTTTTACATCAATTTAAAGATTAAAAAATTAGCTTTATAATGGTATCAGTGTTTTAATGTAGAATTTAAGCTATTGTTTTTAACGAATTTTTAAAGAAATATTTTAACCATGTTTTTTTTATCACGTGACTGAATAACATAAAAGAAAACAATGCCGGAAGTTCAAATAAAAAAAACTATCATCGCAAATCAAATCTAAAGAAATGCAACTTTTAGCATGTGACTGGATAAAATAAAAGAGATATAAAACGTGATACTTTCTAAAAAAATAAATGCAAAGCAAAGGTTTTTATAATCGTTTGCAATATCTAAATAATTAATTAAACAAGTCTTCTTTATTTACGGTAAACCTGATTGAATTTAGACAGGATATGCATTGAAATCTCGACTTAATGGCATATCTCTATAATCGGTTGCAATATCTATATCATTATTTCAATAATTTTTTTTTCTATTATAAAATGTGATAGTTTCTAAAAAAATGAATGCACAGCCAAGGTTTCTATAATCGTTTGCAACATTTAAATCATTTATTGAATAATTATTTTCCCTTTTTCGCTTTCTTAAAAAATATATTTAATATTTTGGCAACATCACCGAAAATTTCTTTTAGAATGCATTACTCATGGCAAACCAGCAGGTCGCCAAAGGCGGCTAGTGAGTAATAAGAAAAGCTAATGTTATTTGTATCACTCTTTTCTTTCGTTGCCATTTTTCATATAAGTGGTAGACTGTGAAAAATAAATTTAAATCAGTCACTAAGTTGTGCATTTTTGCACGTTGTCTTATAATTACTTAAGTAACTCTCAGAGCAATTTTTTAATAGTCATCCAAATTTAGGAAAAAATATTGTAAAATAACACAGACCGGCAGAAGGTTAATTCCTGGAAAAATTGGATTCCTAATTAGTAAATATTTTTCTTATTTTTACTGAATTCGTCTGTCAACCATTATCTTACTTTTTACGTTTTGTAAATATCGCGCTCATTTGTACTCGGACAGACAGATTTCTCTTGATTGGACTTCGTCCAAAATTTGACAGTTTACAAAAATTTAGAGAAAAGATTCTATACTAAATTTCATTCTATTTTTATAAATTTTACTTGTACA
>JAPMOQ010053173.1:124408-148851 GCA_026543055.1 Argiope trifasciata | reverse complement strand
AGTCTTGAACCTGAAACTCTCCGGTTCTGAAACTGAGACTTTACCACCAGGCTACCTTGGCCCTCAACTGAGTAGACAGACTTCCTAAATAATGGATTTTGTTCAAAATTTTAGAGAAATTGACAAATTTGATATTAGGTTCACATACCAAATTTTATCTGACTAGTTCAAAGAATTTTCAAGTTATTGTGCTTGCAGATAGATATAATCCCCCACCCCCCATTTTTTTAAAGCTCTTTTTAAGAACTGACACATTCAAAATCTTCTGCAAAAATTTTAATTTTAGATTTCTTTTTTTAAATCCATAAATCTATTCAGAGGTCTGTCTACCTGACAGTCCAAATACAAGTTAACACAACCAGAAAATAAAGACAGTAGGATAAAATTTGACACATTTATGCACATACTTATTGTACTTGGAATGAAATCCAACAAGAGATTCACTGTCAATCAGTACTCTCACCAGCAAATAATAAAAAATGTAGCAATGTACTTAAAATCTGAAATTTAATATGTACTTTTATGACTACAATTGTAATTCTGTGTCCAATTTTGGTTTCAACAGGTCAGAAAAAAGTTCAAAACATATTGGTATTTTGGCACTTGTGTTTTAACTGCAACCTAACAATTAATATCTAAATATTGCACATTATCAGGCTTTCATTAGTACAGTTTAGCAATGACATGCAGTTGATAATCCGCGAGTGCATTTACCTGAGTATATAAGAAGATTTGGGGAAAAAAATTCCAATTATTTCATTAATATTATTAAAGGAAAGAGATTTTTAAAAATTTAAATTTACAAATGTTATTAAATTGATTCAGCCTTTAATTTAATGAATAAAAACTTAGCACGAAGGACTGGTTGAAGGGAAAAATTATAATAACAAAGAATAGTCAAAAATAAAAAGATTAATTAAGGGGTTCCGATGGAAATAAAAGTTTGGGGCCATTGATCTAAAAAGAATCAAAAATAAAAAATAAAAATAGTGCAAATACATAGGACAAAAATTTTCAAATTTTATAATTTTCAGGCTGTAATTCTTCAATCTAGAATAAATCATAATTTCTTTCAATTTTCAAAAGTAAATATATATAGATAGAAAGAAAATTTTATAAGATTTCAATTTAATGACTGCCATCAAGTTAGCACCTTTTAATAATAATGGTTTAAAAAATATTATACTATTTTTAAACAAAAGTAAGAAAATGTAATAAATATAAATAGATAAGGTAATAGTAAAAATAATTTTTCTAGTTCAAATTCAAAGAAATTAAAATGACTGCATATGATCAAAATATGTCAGACAAGAAAGAGAATTTCAAAAGAGTTTAAATTTCGTTTTAAATTTCTCCATATACAATATTTATTTATAAAGATAGATTTATATTTCAAAGCATGAAGCAACATAATATTAGAATCAGAAAAAATATTTCTCTTATGATTTAAAAAATGAATGTAATGCAAATATAGATAAAAAATTTAAAAGAACAACATGCAGAGATTTTTTTTTTAAAATCATATTGTTCAATGCAAAAATAAAATGTTTGATTTTTTATCTCCGAAACTTTAAAAAAAAAAAGTATTTCAAATGGCTAATAATAGTCCAAAGCCTAACATTTCAAAAACAATGTAATTGGAGTAATAATTTAATCATTAATATTCAAATTATTCCTTAGTTGAAAAAAAAAATCAAAATGTATCAGGAAGTTTTACATACCTTAGAATAGTAACACATCCTCTACAGACAGGCAAGCATAAGACAGGATCTGTGACACGAATTGGCTTGAAACTAAACTTGCAACCAAAACTAAGTGCACTGTTGCTCATGAAAGACACAGAAATGATGGGACGATCAAATATGTGAGCTGGATCTATGTGAGATACGATGCATCCACCAGGCTGATAATCGTTGATGGCTACACTGTTAATGAAACCTTCAGAAACAATTTTAGCCTTCACCAAAGGTTTTATCACCTATCATTAAAAAAATTCAACACAAAAGATTGAACATCAAATATTTTGCAAACAGATTATTACACAATAAAAACATTATTAGAAAATGTTAATGTAATTTAACATATTATAAACAAAAGCAATTTCCCCCAACATAGCTCATAACTTTATTTTATATGCCTTTCAAATTCTTAATCTACAATATGAATATAGATGTCAATACCATACAATTCGACATAATCAAATATACAGCATATTAAATAAAATTTTTACATGAGAAAATTTATTTAAAACACTCTACTCCCTCTCTCTTAAAATGCTTAAAACACTCTAAGAAAGAACACTCATTGAAGAAATAATTTCAATAAATCATTTCTGTAACTATAGTCGTCATCATCATCAAGTTTGGGATAAACTTCTAAATTATTCCTAAATTTTTAATCAAATGGGACATGAATAAAGATAAATTTTATTTGAAGAACATATCTGTAGTTCAAATGTTAACAGGATCCAAGAATTTATGTTTACACTCCCAAAATCTCCATAAACTTTGTAAAATGCATCAATATTAACTGCTTAAATTCTCTTTTATGGACTTAGTATAACAAAATTCCTTCACAGCTGCAAACTCTCGCATTTAAAGGATGGGAATATGTGTACAAGATACTTTTTTTTTAAAATTCTTTTGAAATGCTGTTAAAAGTAATGCAAAAATTAGTCACCTTTTATTATTATTGACATTATCAAATTATGGCACACAAAAATGAATCTATCCCATAATTTTAGACTAAAATAAAACAATTAGCAATAGTAAAATAATTTTAAAAATAAGATAGCATGAATTTTATATATAATTTTCGGTAATGCTTTTAATTGGTGCAATGCACCAAGACAATTTTCTTTATTTCTATGGATATTCATATTCTAAAATATCCATTGTTGGAAGCTACAGAATGGAGATGGCATTTGCAATTATCCTTTAGGCAGTATCATAAAGAAATTTTTTTAAAATAATTATTCCATTGTGCATTACGAGAAATCTTTCATCAAAATTTTCTAAGATAAATAAAACCATACATGATGTGCTCCGAGTTAGAAAACTTTCTAGAATTCAAGGAAATATATATTTTGAATAAATAATAAATATTTTTATTCTTCGTATTCCAAAAGCTATCTTTTTCCTGATTTAAGTCCAGCATCTGAATATTTATTTTCCAGATTCTGACATAATTTTTCAGGCATGTTATTCATCTGAATTTAAAATTTTTATCATACATTTGATAAAGTACAGGGTGTTTGAACATGATTAAGCTGTTTAACATAAAACTGTGCTATGACAAACTAAATCTGTGCATGTTAAAGTCATTTCATCATTTAAATATCTATAATAGCACCTATCTTGTTTATTGGTTTTGTAATAACTTGGTATTTTCTTATTCTAACAATAAGTTAAAATCAAGGGAAATTTGAGCTAATGAAGTCAGAATAAGCACACATTCAAAAAATATACCAGCAGATTTATGGCAAATACAGCAAATTTTAGGATCAGTTCATAAAAAGAAATAATAAAAAAGTTAACAGTAGTTTTCATGAAAAAATAAAAATTGATCTCATTTCTTGACAGAATCAATAATCAAGTAAAAACTTCTCAAACTTAATAGTTATACTTCTCAGGATATTACCAAAAGAAAATTTTACATATTTACAACTAATGAAGATTAAACTTTTGCTATTAAACTCTTAAGTGCATACTTTTGTAACTAAATATATCATGATGAACTAGTTTGTTATCATAATTTTAAGTTTGTTGTTTTGCCTAATGCAGATAGTTTTTTAAAAGTTATCGCAATAAAATGTAAATCATTCCATAATACCATCAAAACCAAACTCTTCAGAAAATATTGTAATCAGTAATGGAGTATGATGCTTTTTGTATTTTACAGAGTATATATCACATTGAAATTCTATTTTCTTTAACTGCTCAAAAGAAATTTAGACATTAGCAGAAGCAAATGAAGTCAAATTTTTAATATGAAAATAATAAAAAAAAGGAAAACCTTAAAAAAATATGTAAAATTACAATAATAAATTCTAATTTTTAACAAGTTTAAACATTAATTACCGAAAAAATTTGACAATTTTTTAATTGGGCCCCTTACAAATTACTCTTTTATTTTTTGATGTCCTATGCAAACTATTTTCTTGCAAATTAATTGTCCTTTAATATATCTGATAGTAAATGCTGTATATTTGGGATAAAATATCGTAAGTTTCATTCAAAAATTAATATTACATTACTGGTTATAGAGCAGTAATCTCTGAAAATAAACAAAAAGGAACATAAACATGCACTATTATATAAAATAAAATAGCATCTATGAAAAAGTTAGGGAGGTCTTTACATATATATATATACTAATCATTCTAGACTAAACTTGCCTTTTGTACTATGATAAAAAAAAATATATCGGGAAATTGTTCATCAAATAACTTTAATGGTGAGAAATTTATGCAAGTACTAACTCCTATTCAAATGAACACATGCTAGAAGAAATAAGCTAACAATTTACTAAATGGAAAAGCCTTCCAATTCTTTCTTTTAGACTTCAAACACCTAAAGAGGATGTATCATCGTAATATATCTTACTGTATAGAAACTTATTTTTACATAAATACCAAAGAAGTTTTTTTTAATATACAAAAGCATGTTAAATTAAAGTTCTAGGAAAGATGTGAAATAAACAACAGGAAAACTTTCTGGTTTTTTACTTTTAAGCTTATAAGTAACTGTTACTTCTCCAAAATTCAAAATGATGTATGTCATACACAAATTTTTCGAAATGAAATGGAAATATTAAATTAATTTATCGTACCCCTTTCAGTAATACAAGTCGTTTTAAAAAATTTACCTTGAAGAGCTGTTTTTAATTTTTGCATAGTAAGATAAATTATGCATTTTTCTTACCAAGTCATGCACCCATTCAGGTATTTCATCCACTTCACCTTTTGGATACAACTTTTCCATGCCAGGGCCTTTTTTCAATAACTGAGAACCATAAGTATAACCTTCTCCAAAAAAATATTTATTTCGCAAAGGTGCTCTGTCGACAGTGTACTTTTTATAAAGGCCCTTTTCACCAATAGCTACCACTTCGTCAATTTTGTTCTCAATTTCTTTACTTTCGTCATCTGAAAACAGCCGTCTTTGCTGAATACCTTCATGCAATTTTCTTAATGTATCCAAATAGGAGTCTGTTTCTCTATCGTAATAACTCCTCCTTTCTGTTTGTCTTTCTTTAATAGCATTTCGTGCATTACTATTATTTGTATCGTGAGTTAATTGCAATTTCCGACGTAAGTCTCCGAATTCTGCAGCCATGTTTACAGGTACAATGTTTTGGTGTGTTTTGATTTATTTGGAAGTAAAGTTTGATGAGTTTAGTAGTAAGTCTCCTACTCAATCTTCAAAGTTTTGTAGTAAATATTCGATAGACAATTATTAATTTATATATGGTATATTTAAAATAAAAATAAAATAAACAATTTATGGCCCTCATAAAATATTTATTGTACTTTCTAAACAAAGAGAAATTTATAAATTTGATTATCGATTACTATTTTAATATCATTATCGTCTTCGATTGAATGTTTTCATTTCGATTGCTCTGGTCTGCTCGCGAATTTTCCATCGAGATGTTTTGATTATCTTAAAATTCTCGAATGCGGTTGTCTGTTGTTTTCTGTTAAAGTGTAAGTTTGTTTGCCTCTTCATTAGAAGTTATGTTAGAGAGAGTTATTCGTGAGTAGTAAAGTACTTTTGAGTTTCTAAAATTTTAATCAGGTATTCTGTATTTTTCATGCGGTTTTATTGTATAATATTTAAGTTTATTTTTCTGGATCATGTGCCGGAATTTTTATTCAAATAGTGTTTCTTTGAATTTTTTTTACATTTTAATAGAATTTAGTATAAATTTTTTCTGGACAAAACTTTTATCTGTTTGTAAATTCCTTGTATTCATCAAATAATTAGTTTTCACTATGCACAGGATTTTTGTAAAAAATTAGGTTTCAAATTTATGTAGTAATTTAATTAGTTGCTTTAAATTATTACTTATTAAAAGAGTGAATAATTACTTTTTCGGAATTTTATATAAATCCCCTGATAGTAAAATTATTGATTTTACTTAGTATAGTAAAATTATTGATTTTACTTAGTATATATGTATTTGAAATTGAGTGCATATCTGAAAAACATAATAGTTTTAAAATTATTTGTAAAATAGCAAGTTCTTCTAAATGGGTAGTGTTTTTAGCATGGTGAATTATTTTTATCATCTTTCGTTAGAAAATGAATTAATAAGTTTTTATTTAAATTCATGTAGAAATTAGTGTTATAAATTATCTGCATCTACTGTCTCATTTATGTAAAAATCATGAATAATTAGGATTTCTATTTTTAATTAAAACTTCTGTGAATCCCTAAATCCAACCAAGTACTTACCAATACCATGTAGTTGATAAGTACTAGGTAGCATTATATGCAAGTTATTTTCAAAATGCAAATTATTGTAAAATTTAATTCATAAAAGTTTACTCAGTCTGATAATGTTTTTTTTCCCACTATAGATTATCTAAGTCATGGATATTAAGAGGCCGCATACCACTTTTATGCCTACATTTCTCCCTAATTATAGTATTCTTACTGAGGATGTGAAGCATATTGCATATTGGAAAGCTCTTTTGAGATCATACACAGTAGATCGGGAACGTGCCCTGCTGTCTTTCCAAGTATAATCATTGTGTTAATATGAATGATTGAAAATAATTGAATACCTTTTTACTATTTTAAATTTTATAGATTTATTAATCATTTCTAACTCAAACTATTATTTGTTTTGCAAAAGAAAAAAATATATTTATTTGTTCCTGATTAACTCATTGTATCCATATTATTACTCATTTATTAGTCATTTGTATATGTTACAAGGTGAAAATTCTATAGTTCAAATTTAATATAGAATTGTACATGAAAGTACTTATTAAAATGTAGAAAGTACTTATTATTGATGCCTAATGGCATGGAAAGTGTTAAGTTGATCATTAAGTCAGTGTTTGTATCATTAAACATGAGGTAATATTTAAATTCCCAACATTTTAAGAAAAGTTCTAAGGTATGTTCTTATTTACTGTTTTAAAATTAAAAGCTGCTTTAAGTTAAAAAATATTATTGAAAATTATCAATAATTATAATATGAAATGATATATGCTGTTTATACTCAATACAGTATTAGATAATTTTTTCTTGTACTTGCTTGTATAAGCTAAAACCTTTAGTTTCAAATATTCATAATAATGAAATTTAGACAGTAAAATTTAAAAACGCAAGTACATAAATATCAATTATATTTAAATACTGAAATTTTCCTTTGTTATTATTTATAAATTATTATTGGAAATTTGTTTTAAAATGGTTCTAATCAATTTTTATAATATTTTTGCTTTTCTGCTATCTTGCATGTGGTTTAAAAATCTTTTTCATATTTATTTTCAAATAGTGTTTATTATACTGGTAAAAAAAAGTCTTAAGACATAGACATTTTTGTAGATAAAATATTAAAAATTAAATTTTCCTGTTACATTATTAATAACTCTACTTAAAAATATATACAAGATATGAGGATGCCACCTGCTTTTCCTTAAGAAAGGAAATGTGTCTGGAGATCATTATTGTTAGTAAAAATGAACATGCAAATTAGAGAATTCTTTTTGTCATTATTCTTATTATCTTTGATATCTAGTGAGTTCTTGATTATGAAGTTACTTTTTTAGTAGTGTTTCTAAATACCATGCATATGTAGCAATCTCCTTCCTACAATGTTCTAGCTATGCATTATTCTTTAAAGCAAATGTTGAGCTACTCAAAATTAATCTTTTACACCAATATAACGGTGTAAAATATAACTTATGATCAATAACAGTTTTTGTATAGTTTCCATGTTATAATTCAAAATATTTTGTTTATTTATATATTTGCTTAAATTTGTTTTCATAATAACTAAATCTATTTTTATATGCTATACAAAATTTTGAAATGCACGTTTAAAAATTAAAATGTACTACAAAAATGATTTTTCTCTTTTTCAGAGACGTCTAAAAGAAAGTAAGTACAAGGAATTTTTTAAAAATTTGTTTATAATTTTAATTTTATAATGTAACTTATTTTTACTACATTTATTTGTTACCAGGAGTAATGTGAAAGCATTTTCTTCTATAATAACGTATTAGTTCTCTCTTCTATTGTATCTAATCTTTTGTAATTATTTGCTCTAAATATTAATCTAAGAGGGCAGATGGTTTATGATAATGCAAAAACATTATTGGAGCTTAAAGATAGAATAAAAAATATGTAATTAGAATACAACTGTGATATAGATTTAAAAGCTATTCCTCATAAAATCTTTTTTTTTTTTTTTCTAAACTTAATGTCTTCATGTCTTCAATGAAATATAATTTAAAATAATTTGTTGATGGATAAATTGACACTCTGATTAGCTGAACTTTATTTATGTATATTTTGTATATAAATATTTTAGAATGTTCATTTTAAAAATTAATTTTCAGGTAAAAAAAAAATTGAAATATGTACTCAGGAGTCTAATGACATAGAATTGCAGCTAAATACAGTTGAAATGAAAATTGCTGAGGCTTTTCAGCTAACACAGGAAGCTGAAGCAGGTATTAGAACTGTGATATCAAATGCTCAGATGTTTATTATCATATCCTTTAGATCTTGCATGCATTTCTCTAAAGCAGTTTTAAATGATGTGCAGGTTTTTAATTTAAAATAAATATTATCACTGGTTAAAATTTTTTGTAATTGAAAATCTAGCTATTTATAGTAATATGATTTAAATTTGTTAATACTCCTATTTATTGATTATGTGAAGTAATTAGAAAGATTTGATTCAATATTAAATTCTTTTTGTACAAAAACTTGGGGGAAAAAAAGTTGAATTTTTGCATAGTTGGAAGTAGAAGGAAAATAAAAATAATTTTCTGGGTAAAGTTTAGATTTTAGGTAATTTTTCATTCTGACACAGAGTTTTCTGTTGTATAGGAATGAATCAATTTAATTATTAAAAATAATTACTTTAGTTATGTACTTTCCTTAATAGTCTTGTGAAGTATCTGTAAATAATATCTTTAGAATTAACAGGAATTATAACTTACAGAAATTATAGTAAATTAAAATATTTATTTAAAAAATTGAATTGTTTAAATTTTAGTTGAAGTTTACCTTGGCTATTTATTTTAGATGAATTTTACCATAGTTTTAGAGCTTGCATCTTAATCTTTATTTCGGGAGATGTTTTGTGAAAAAAATTGTAAATATTTATTTATAAAGCAGATGCCATTAAAATATTATTTATATATTTTTTACCTTAATGTACAATATGGGTAGTTTTGTACTCTTCATGTAATTCTTAACACATTAAAGGCAGGGGATCTTGACAAAAGTATGCTAGGCAATGTGGATCAAATTGTAGTACCACTTCTGCCTTTAATGTGTGAAAATCTTATATATAATAATCAGACAAAATTGTAGTGTAGTAATTATGGGATAACATGTCTTTTAATATGTGTAAAATTGAAATAATGCCATTCTATCTCTTCTCTTGAATATAGAAGCTTTACAAACAGTTAAAGAGAATGGAACCATTAAAAGAAAAATTATAGATCTGAAAAAAGATTTAGATGAACAAGGAAGGTAAGTTATCTTTAACAATGCCTCACTGAGCTGATTAACTCTTTTGTGGACAGGATATGTGGTGTCTCAGAATTTTACGGTTTCTGATGGTATAGCAATATTTACTTTAATTCTTATATCATTGATAACAGTAAAATTTTGATGTGCTATACATCCTGATATCATTCACAAAAGTTTATACAGCTCTGAAATTTGGCAGTGATTTGCATACCAAGGCAGGATTCAAAACTCCAAGCAAAAGAAATAAACTTAAAAAGATGGTTTGAATTAATGAAGCGTGACTGCAGGAAGCTGGACTGTCCTAATTTTCTCAGTCTTATTTTTAAAATTAGCAACTTTTACTTGATAGAGCTTTTTATGCGCTTACAGTAAATATATTGGATTCCTGTATCCATGAATTTCATTCATTTGCTTTTAACTTCCTAAAACTGTGAAGGAAATCTAAGATTTGTTTCCTAACATAGTTGCTGATAGTGGACAAAAAGCAGAATTACAATTTGCATTCAAATTTTGTCTACTACAAAAATAAATAAAAAGGGGATGGCTATGAAAGTGCAAAATTTAAATTTTCTCAGTAAGAGATTGATTGTTATTAAAATCATATTCATCTGATATAATATTAGATTAAGACATTTCTGATTCTAAAGATGACAATTACTCATCTAATTTACCATTTAACATATTGTAAAAAAAAAAAAAATCAATGAAAATGCTATTATTATTTTAGGTTAATGAAAAAAGAATTTAAAAAAAAAATGTTGAAACAGAAATGCAAATTTTATATCAGCTATAAATTTCACCACTGCAGGACATATCTCTTCTGAAATTGCAAAGTCTCTGCAAGATTAATTTGTTACATTAAAAACCTTAGTAGGAGTGTTTTTTTTTTTTTTTTTTTTTTTTTTTTTTTTTTTAACAACACATTATAAACAAAAAATATTCAGAGAGGATGCATATATATGACAGGCAGTTTGAATGATATTAAATAAATAAAAGATTTGAATGATATTCTGAAAAATTACATTTAGAAAATTTGGACATTAGGAAATTTTTTTTGCTGGAGAAAATTGGTATCCCTATTGGTAAAATATTTTATCCATGTCAGACTAAAAAGAAGAATAACTATTTTGATCAGAAATTTTTCTTTATTTTCCCTGTAAGCAAACATTCTTTTATTCAAAACTGTCTATTTGGCCATAAAACTGTCCAGTAATCAGATTAATAAAATATAATTTCATTAATTTAATTTTGTATTGGTAAGTAGATATTGCCAAAACTGCTTGCCACTATGGCTTTTTTATATCAAATGTTTCTTTATTAGTTAATAAATATTACATGAATGAAATGAAATATTACAAACAATCATTAGCAGCAATAAATTAATTAACATAATTACAATCTTTAACTAAGAATGAGATTTAATATATTTTTGAAGGTATTTATTATGTTATTAGATTTTTCTTAAAAATGATTTATAAAATAGTATGTTCCTGAAAAAATATTGTTCCTATTTAGCTTTTAAAAAGTTAGTTTTCTATATAAATTTTCAAAACTTCTCATTTTAAATATATATATTTATTATCACTATGATAATTACTGTATAAATGCCATCTAAAAGAAGATTTTATTTTCAGTTATTTTTTTTAAGAAGTAATGTTTTAAAATTTCAACTTTTGTGATGTAGATTTAATAAATCAAATATATAATTCATAGTAGGATAAGTCTATCAAACATAATTCTCACCCATATTTTATAGTTTAATATTGTAAAAATAAATTATTTTAGAATTTCACTTTAGGCTGATTATTAAGGTACTCTTTTTTATCTTAACAGAATAATCAAAAGGGCCAATGATGCCATGCAAGCCATATCAAAGAGTTGTGTAAGGAGAAATAAGAAACGAAAGGTAGTACCGGAAGATGAACCTACATAACCTTAATCAAATTTAGTGCACAATGGATTCTTGTAAATGGCAACTTTGCTGTGATATGAGAAAATCGTGTGTTCAAGACCTATCTCTATAGAAAAAGAAATCTGTTACATTTATTGTTTTATAAAGTCACATTAAAGCTGGGGATTTTATGTGTCATTAAGAAATCTGTGAATTAGTTTCATCTTCAATGTAAAAATAAAAACTTGTTTTGTTAAACTGTGCATGTTTTATAAAAATCTATACAAAAAGTTAGAATCATAGAAATCTTATCTCTTACTAGTTGCCTTTGGCAAACAAATTGATCACCTAGATTGATTTTGTAAGTATTTAAATGATTGAAAAATATGAATTAACCCTCTGGATTTCCTTCACTCTTTAAAAATCCAAATGGCTGAAAATAAAGATAAGATGAAAGAGAAGAAAAAAATTACTTTCCCTTTCTTGCAATCAAGTGTTATTTGTAAAGGTTCTCTAGCATTGCCATGTTTCTAAAATTCAAACAAATGGCGACTTTTAATTTGTGTACTAATCGTGATAACACTAAATAATTATATATATTTACAGCTATAAATGATTATAATTTTTAATTACTCAAAGGCATATTTGATATGGAAACATAATTTTAAAATGGCACTTGAAAGCTCATTAATTTTAAAAATCATTGCTGTATCTTAAATTTAAATCATTTAAAAGATCATGTATAATACTCATTTTAAGAATAATTATTCTAAAAATATCTTATTAAAATTTCAGAATTTTTTATTGATATTAAATTTATTTATTAATAGCTGAAGAAAATGAAGTTCCAAACTTGAAATCTTACGAAAATATACGTAGGTCTATAAACGAAAATTGCTAGAATTTTTTTAAATGATAAAACAGCATAGGACAAAGAATAATTTATCTGGTTAAAATTTCAAATGTTATAAATATATTGCCCAACATAATTGTGTCAAAACATTTTGTTGCTAAACACAAAATGTGGGCACTATGAAAAAGTACCTAATTTTATTGCATTCAACCATTTTAGCATGAGATCTTAGTTAATAAACGAAGCAATTGATTTCCAACATTTTCTGGTGACATCAGTCACCAGTAAGAGGGGAAGAAACCACTGTATGAAAAAATGAGGTATTTTAGCATTATACCATTGTGCGGATGTCTAATTCCTTGGGAGTCGGAAGTTTAAAACGAATCAATTTACTGCAAATTAAGAAATTTATAAAACGAAAGTGGAATTCCTGATGCAGTTATTGAATGTATTGATGGATAAATTTGTTCCATTATAACATTTCAAATCAGATTATGTATCAAATGAAATTGATATTTTTAAAGTAATACACAGACTATTTTTTATAATATAATTATTTTAGAAGAGATGAACTTAATCTTGGTTGGCAAGTCATAACAAATATCCATTTACGACGGTTTATTCTATATTTCTGCTCAATTAAACTTTCCTTTGGTATCATCTTTCATCTGACTGAATGGAAGTTTTGATCGATGCAAAAACTGACTGAAATATTTTGTGCCCTGTTGATAAACTAAATAAAACAAATTTAAAGCAGCCATGGAAACATGCAATGAAGACTAAAATTTTTATGATGGTTCATTTACATTTGACATTAAGTAAAAACAATTTTTGTACCATATGTATTAGTGTTTTATACGTTTTTGATCTGTATCCAAGAAATATATTTCATCAATTATGCAGGCATGTAAGAAATAATTGTTAATATTATTTGTCAGATAGAAAATATTTGAGATAAAATACAATTTTAAGTGAGTTCATAAATTGTACTATATTAATTCTTGCCATGAATATTTTCTTTAACTAACTAACAATGTAATTGCCAGAAATTGATAGTTGGTGCTTCTTTTTATGACCTAAAAATCATATCAATTCCTTCTCTGGTAATTAAGAAAATTAAGTTGTCTGCTTTAGCACTTCCAACTCGACAGCTCAAGAGGCTTACACACTGATTAAGAACAAAAATTGAGCAGAAACTTTTTTTCTGTATCATCTTAAATTAGGGTATATAAAACTTCTTTTGCAAAGCTTTATGAAAAATTAATGTTATGCAAATAACAGGTTGTAATATTGTCTAAGATATATATAGCACTTTGTGCGAGTAAACTGATCTGGAAAAAAGTATTCAAACATTTATGTTGTAAAGATGTCAGCAAACAGTATGTAAATGTAATATATATTTGAAATAATGTTCCTGATCTACTTAGGGAAATTACTAGAACACACATATTAGGTCAGAAAATTAATTCATTAAGATTATATAAATCTATTTCTGGTGTCTATAGAACATCACCAAAGCTTTATCACCAATTTGACTTTGAACCAAATTTGGCCAAATTTATTGATGTCATTTCTTTTTACCCCAGCAAATTATTACTTAATTGTTATCTAAGTTAATACTCTCATTGTGCATATATTAATGAATCAATAGCTAAATAGAGTACTGGCATAGCATTATGTCTGAGGGTAAGAACCTTAAGTTCAAGTACTCTGTGACATTCCTCTTAAATTAGTAAAAGTATCCAATACGGTAAATTCGCTGTGAATTAGAGTGAATTCTTTTGGCACATGCACCTGAGAATTTCTTGCTAACACAAGTGATTAAAATGAGAGAAAAATTTATGTGTATAACTTTACAATTCTTTAACACAATAAAAATGCATAATTGAGATGAATAATTTATTTCTCAAATCAGACATACAGAACAATCCCAAACAACCCACAGTTACAATATATGTAATGACGGAAGATGTGATAAATTTATATCCATCTACAGAAATTACATTTGACCAATACACTTCACAGGACAAAAAACACTCAATGTGCAATATAGCACAGCAAATCACTCTTAAATTGTAAAGTCTTGCTTAGATTATCAAAGAAAGAAATTCTAAACACAACTATAGAATTAGAAATTATAGTACACTAGAAATTCTTTTCTACAAAAGTGAACCACAACAAACAAAACACATGAAAGAGAAAGTTTTTATACATTAATTACGTATTTACTTCATTTTATTTCCCTTCAAATAGCCGACTGAAAGGTCCTTACTTCTCTAATACTTCATAACTTCTTTTTGTCTGCTTGATGGTACATATTTGTTACATAAAACTCTTTTTAAAAAAATCTATCGCTGCAAAAATTAAACATGGATGGAACCCTTAAGTTTACTCAACTCAGGACAAAATACAAACAGAATATCAAAATTTAAAGATGTGATTAAAAAACAAAATAAAAAATACAGTAGTGAAAAAACTATTAACACTTCAGAAACAGGAAGAAAAAAAAGTGTACAGTATCACTGAAAACAATTATGAAGCAAAAGCTGAGTAACAAAAGGCAGCATATTTTTGTGCAAAATAGAAATTAGTCAAATTCTTAAAAATCAGTTTCAAATCAATCTCAATCTAAAACAAAAAAACCCATGGCACACAAAAAATGGCAAAATTAAATTTTCATTCAAATTCCAAATTTGTATATAATAAGTTAAATTAGAAGTGAAATTGACTCTTTCTTAAGACTAAGTGAAAAATAATTTATTAATATCTTGCATTATTATAATGAATCTTATGAAAATTAATTGAAATTGAAAAGCTAGAATGAAATTTAATTTACAATAGAAAAGTAAATATTTCTAGTTTACTAGATCATTTACAATATCATACAATTTTTCCCTAGACTTTATTTCAAAAGAATGATATCAGTTAAGTATAATTTTTTAAACAAAAATATTAAAGAAATTTAGATAAAAGATTTTTTTATTTATTAATTAGCAATATATCACACCAAAAGATATGTACATCAAATTTCAACATCATTATTTTATTAATTTCAACCCACAAAACAAAGACAATTCAGCGAAGCAAATAAAAATATTTATTTCTAAACATGTAGTAATAACAGATAAAACTGCAATATTCAAGAAGTAAATAGATTAAAACTGCAGAAGTTACAATTTTTAAAGCATGGGTATTAAGTTATGATAAAAAGTAATTTTAGTACAGCAATCTTAGTCCACAAACCTTGTCTTTAATATTTATAGCATTTATTGCCTAAAGCGCTTAAAAATATTTCATACTCAGAATTACGCAAATATAATTTTGAAATAATAATCTACCTCTAAAAACACAACATACATCATTATGAGGGGAATGCGATAGATAATATAACCTCCCTATAAAAAGATGAAATATAGTAAAATTACTTTCACCTAAAAGTATCCTACATTTCACAAAACTTACAGAAAACATTCTTTAAAATATCTAGTATCAAACCCAAAATACTTTAAAGATTTTTTTTTTTTACTTCATAGAAATATTTCTCCCTCACAAAATTAATATTTTTAAAATGAGCAATTTGAGGGTAATTTATAAGTAAATAATTGCCAATCAATAAAGTTGAAATGTTTTTTTAAAAAAAAATCAAAGAGCAGAATAAGGAGTCTTTTAAAAAAGAAATTAAACAAAATTAGATCTTATAAAATATGCAAGATAATAATTTTGCTTTAAAGTCGGGAAACCCCCATTCTGTTCTCACTCCATCGCCGTAAAACAGAAGGGATATACTAATATGCAGCAAAGTTCTTTATTATATTTTTTTTGTTGAAATATGGTTGCACTGATGCAATTCCCACTGCTCTGAAGAACTGGTGCAGCTCCTCTGTCGGGCCGACGATCTCTGGTCGGACGGAAGCCGCACGCGTGTTGGTTGTGGTGATGAGGGTGTTTAAGCCCTGTCGTTGGATGAGAGTGGCGAGACAATGACAATAAGAAGCATGCCCGCTCATCCACATTGAGAGAGAGAAGTGGAGATGTCCACTACTCGGGTACTGATGAAAACAAGATACCTCACACAGGAGGTATTGCAATGTGGAAGTCACACCCAGGGAGTCCAGCCTTCGTAGAGAACAGCCAGGTTTTCGAGGTGAGTCGCCTCTTTGATGACAAAATCAACCTGTAGAAAATTCACATTCAAATATTTCTGAATCCATGCATAATACAAAACGTAATCTCGGAAACACGTCAGTATGTTTGAAAGATAAAAATTTGAGAAATAGTTAACTGATAGTGGAGATATTTGTACCATTTTGTTGAGCATTTACTGGAGTTTTAATATGTTGTGCGACACGCCCATGTCATATCTGGTGGAGGCTATGTGTAAAACTAATTTTTCTTTTGTATGTTATGCCACAGGCAATGCTTGGCACGTATGCTGTTATATTATTACAATACTTAATAGTTTTAATATGTAACATAACAAAATATACCATGGAAACTATACTTTAATAGGCAGTTTTGGGTTTTTTTAAAAATATGAATCACATACTGATTATATATGAATATTCTTCTATCTTGGGTAAATATAAACTGATCCTTTTAGCAACATAAAAGAAATGCACTTACTTTAATGTGTTATTTAAAACAATCTATATACAGACTCAAGATAGGTAATGATATATATATTATGGCATTTATTTTACATTAATACTTATATTTTTGATCTGATACTCAGTTTTACAATGGTGAAATGGGTCTGAAGCAGTGCCATATGTCATAGACAGCATGAAAGCAAATAGAAAAAAGCTCCAAATAATACGATATATATTTTAAAAAAAGTGTGTTTTGAAATTGCCCCCCCCCCCCCAGAAAAGACACCTATATAGATAAACTTAAAGTGTAAAAATATTAAACATAAAAACATAAATAATAAAATTGAATCATAGACCCACAGCACATGCACCAGCTATGTTGTTTTGATCACTATATTGCACTGCTCACATGTCGAAGCGGAAGTTGAACAGACTTATTCTAATAATTATGTTTCAGTAAAGACACTTATATAGATACTTATAAAAGCAAAATTTTATCTTAATATAAATTTGATGCAAATCATTAAAGCCATTTCCAAGATACATGAAATAAAAACATATACATCAGAATTGTACATTTAAAGATATAAAGATTCATATTAATAAAAAATTTAATTTCATAAAATGATGCACAAAGTAATTTGGATTTCAGATAGTAAAATAATTTTAAGTTCTACGTTCTCATATTGATTAGGTCAATTTGAATTTAGGATACAAAATTCTAACAATAGAATTATAAAATGAATATAATAATGAAATAGATTAGATTAAGATATATTAATTGAAACCATTAAAAATACAACTAGATGTAGAATATAAAATTTTACCTGCTCTGAAATGCTGGCCTTCTTACTGGGATCAGGATCTTTTCCATCTAATTTCATTTTTATACGCTTCCAAACATTGGTTGCATAGGTGTTTCGCTCTTGAACAGCTAACATGTGTGAGAAATAATTATTTAATGCATGTGATATCATTTGGTTATAATCATAAATAATTTTGTTATTACTATCATTAAGTACTAATATACATATTTAAGTTAGTATAAATGCAAGTTTTACCTTTTCCTGTACGAGGATCTCTTGCAATGGCCATCTTCTTTGGAGTTCCACCACGAGGAGTTTTAGGTCGAACTGCAGGGGAAAGTGCCAAAGCAGGCTCATACAGAGGTGAGAGAAGATTTTTTTTATTATTCAGTTCTGAAATTAGAAACAGAAGATTTCTAATTAGATCAACAATCCTAAGCTTTCCCAATTTCATTAAAGCAGAAAACCAATTTAGTTTGTAATTTATTAAGCAGTATCTAATGATTAATAATGAATGTTTACTTGAGCTCTCTGCTTCTGTTAGACCATGTTTTCTGTTTCCCAAAGGACCCGCCAAATCCAACAGCTGGTTGTAGATTTCAAGGGCACTCACACTGAGAACAGGAATCTCTGCTTCTACAGTTGCCACACTGTTAGCATCCATGTCCTGAGCTTCAGCAAGCAGCTTACTCACAATGGCTGAGATGCGTTCAGAAAACTCTTTGTACATTGCCATATATCGGTGGATATGACCATCTGCTTTATAATCAATTCCTAATTCTTGTTCTTCATGCTAGTAATAAATTAAATTTTTAAATCTCCTTAAAATAAATAAATTAGTGATTTAAAAAATGTCATCATTTGCATGATACCTTTATAAATCAAAGGTTAAATATTTGTTTGAACATGTTTTACAGCAATATATAAATGCTCATAATTATACTTCTTCAAAAAGTTCTGTTCATCAGTCCATTAATGAACAAAATCAAAATAGGTTCTATTTAATAAATAAGGAATCCAAACAAATTCAGAAATGCAAATTATAGGAATGTTCAAAAGTAGTTGACATAAAGCAGTAAAGACTAAAAATATTTTTTTGTACTTGAGCAAAAAGATGTACAGAAAAAAGAAAATGTTAATACATTGTTATTTGCATATTTTTTTTTTTAAAAATTTAATGAATATAGAAACATTATGAATAATACTTTATCTTCCAATCTAAAATATTATCCAGAAGCTATTATGCATAACCCCCTATATAGACAAAACTTGCATAAAAAATCTATAATAAATACTACTAACCTTGGCAAGATTTCTGAGAATATGCCTGACTTCTGACATGAGTTTATGATGCACAGAGATCAAATCATGAACATGTGCAACTTGAAGATGTAAAGCTTCCTAATATATGGAAGTAAAAATTTTAAGAATATAGTGTTTCAATATCAATTACTTCTCAAACATTAAAGTAATTTTTTTTAAGAAATGATTTATATTTTTAATTACAAATATCATTTAAAATATTCTAAAATATTTTATCGCCAAAAAAAAAAAGAGAATTCTTACCCAGCATGTATTTGTCGCAGTCTTTTGCTGCTCTAATTTTTCTCTACATGAACTGAGGGATTGAGAAACTTTTTTGATAATTGATGTAAGCCAGTCTGTTGTAACTCCATCTTTTTCCAAAGGCTATTCAAAAATGATTTAAAAAAAATGTAGAACTGAATTTTTTTTTTAAATAAAAAGATTAAGGAAAAGTATTCTCATATTACAATAAATGGAAATATCTCAAATATAAAAGCTAGAAAAACTAATAAATAGATAATTAATAAACTAATAAGTAGCAGTTTAAACTCTTAATTTGATTAAACTAAGAATTTATTAAATTGATGTTTATTAGTTTTTCTTTGTGAGCTTTAGTTTCATAGTAAACAGTAGTAAAATATGACACAAAATATAGCCTCAAATTTCTAACTAACCAAAATTATATGCAGGTAATGAAAAAAATGAACATCAAAATGCAGCATATATTGTTTCAAATTTCTTTAAAGACTTAAAATTATTTATTTAAGTAAAATAATGTATATTGTAGTTCTGTATAAGTAATGTATATATAATATTCTGATGAAATTTAGAAGTAGAAAGTTACAATTTTTAATCATTTCTACAATAATCTTTCTTTAAAAATGTAAAAATCCTTTTAATTTCGTCCATAAGGGAAAATTAATTTTATGTTTATCATCTAATAAAGTGCATATATCAAGTGAAAACGGTTAGTACAAATCTTGCCCCCCACACCCTCTTAACCTATGTATATATTGAATTGCTATAAATAAAGGTTTCCATAAGTGATATAAAACAGAAAATTGATAGCTTAAATAAAAAGTTCACTTACTTGTAGTGAAATAAGGTGTTCCTCAATAGGACTAATTTGACTTTGGCAGCTTTCTGCTAATTCACAAGTCTCTTTACATCTGTAACAAAGTATTGGCATACCATATCAAACATAATATTAAGATTGAAATTAAATTTGATGCATTTTTTTCAAGCATGTTCATTAAATGATCTACTTGTAAGGAAAACAATGTATGTCTGTCAATACTTTTAAATGCAAATCATTTGAAACAAAACTGCCAAATTCAATACTTTTTCAAACAATTCATAACAAAGTCGATTAAAAAAATATTTTAGTTAAAATTAAACAAAATATTAACAATAAGTTTTAAAAAATTTCACAATTTTTTTCAATGATACTTGTGATTTCAATGATACAACAATGATACTTGTTTTAGCTACTATACAGTTTTTATTTATTTTTATGAATGTGACTGACAGATTTCAATTTTTTCAACAGCTTTGTATGTTAACATATGAATAATGAAGACAAATATGCCAGGATTCGAATGTTAGAAAAAATGATCAGATACCTTACCTGGTTATTAAGGTAATGAATGTATTATCAGAAGAAAGAGCCTCGGTTGTTTTAGTTCGCAGAGCTTCAAAATGTAAAACTGAGTTGCAAACATTTACCAGTTCCCTAGATATTTGATTGGCACTCTGAAATTGTTAAAATAAAAATGTGCTTATTCTTTACGACAAAGAAAATTAAATAGCAAGACACTTTTACCAAATTTATGTACTGAAATTTTATTACCAAGGTGTAAAATTTCAAAATAGAAAGCAAAATAAAATTAGATACAGTGCAATTTATTTTATTCGTGTCCACTATAGTAAAACCTGCATGTTAAAGCAAATATAGAGAACAAACATTGTAAAAATATTTATTAGAAGTTAACTCTAATTATTTTTAAAAGTTTGGAATTCATTATAATTTAAACAAAATCTTTCTAAAATGACCAATGTAAATATACACAGGTAGTACTCACTGATATCATAGCAGTTTTAGCAGCAATAGCAGCTTCAAATTCTTCTTGGACGGTTGATAAGGATGGATTAGCTCCAGCTGCCCATTTCAATCGTTGTTCAATCCCAGATGTGAGACTCAAATATCGTTCTTGAGCCGAACTGACGACACAATCAAATGTCACCAAAGTATTTACAGTCTAAAATAAATAAATAAATAAGAATGTATCAATTATAAGCAATAAATTTTATTCTTAATAAGTTACAATTTTACATTTTTACCCACAAAAATAAACAAAATATCTCAACAATATTTCTTTTCCATTCATTTTACCAGAATGCACTAATTGTTCATAGAGTCTGAATTACAATAAATTTATTTTTTAAATAAAAAATTATAATTTAATATTGTACAGACTGTCTATTAATTTTAAATTTGGTGCTTTAACATGTTCCCCATTTTATTTTAAAACATCAAAAATCGGGAAAGGCATAACAAAATGAAATGCAACAGAAAAAAATATTTTTTCATTATATCAATTTTTTAACATACAAAATTCTTTCTCAGGAAAAAATATAGTTTGTTAGTAAAGAACACATATGGGATGGAATTAATAATATATCCAAGAAATCCATAATTTTGATCTGAAATAATCCAACTAAAGAAAAGAATTTATAAAAAACACTGTAATTTTTACAAAAATTTACAAAAATAATTCTCAGGAAACATTTAAATTTATTTTTAATCTTTATTAATAATAAAGGAAAATGTACACCTGAATGTTTATAGGACTCTACAAGGCAAACACCGTATCTACAACTATTAATACTTGGTAAATTAAAAAAAAAAATCATTAATTACAAATTAAAACTGATTTGATATTAGTTCAAATATTAAATTAAACTGATTTGATTTTTAAAGTTATTCAGATATAGCTTCTAAAAATAAAATAGCATAAAAATGTTTTTACAAGCATAATTTGGTTACAATAATTTTTTTTTCAATTTTATACACAACTTTTAAAAAATGTATGCATAATTTGTAGTTTTCATTGTTATAATGAAATTTAAATCATTTTCATAGTTCATAAAACTATCCATCCCCTTTTCTGTCCACTACTGAATGCTAAAGCCAATGAATGATGGGTTTACTTAATTTCACATATTCTTTGGCAATCTTATAATGAATTTTAATATTTATAATTTTATTTCATCACTTTTTTTTGTATGTGGAATTTATTACCAATTCCCTTAAAATATTCAGAAATATACTTAATATGCAGGAAGATTACATTTGTAATTCTTTAATTTTTATCAGCATATTTTAATATAGACAACAAAATTTAGTTGCATTATGAGAATATATTATATGTTCTCATAGAGAGCAAATAAAATGTACTGCTTCAATGGAATTAACTGTACATTTTTTATGACCTAAATATTAGCACTGAATGCCAATATTGAAGCATTTCTCAGTTTGAATACTCTTTAGAGTACCTGTAGTAGAGAAACTTTAATAAATTTGCTAGATGCAATTTTTGAGTATGATAAGATTTCATATTCTATGAAAACTAAAAATGCTTGAATTAAAAAAGATAATGATACTAAAGATTCATTGTTCTCATATATTGCAAATAGAATTAAAGAGTGCAACAACAAAGGAAGCTTGATGGATCATTTTGCATGAAGTGAAAAATGAAATTACAGATAATCTAAGATAACAAGTAACTACAAAACATATTAGATGATGTAAACAATTACATTTTTCATAAAATATACAACTTATTATTCCATTCCAATTAGAGAGACCCCTGTACACAAAAGTGTTTTTACTAAAAGAATATAACATAAATGTGTATCACAATTTGAATATAATTTTTTATATATATAACAGTTATGAATAACAAATCATAGCTGGAATATTTAATTAAGCTAAAGAGAGAATCCAGATTCTCAATGACTCTACAGCTTGAAATCACTTTTTAGTATATAAATAACTATATGCAAGATAATCTGAAATTAATTATGAAGGACAGAATCTTTAAATTATAAATTATGATTTACCCCAAAATATTATTGCATACTTAATATTAAAGAGAACATAATCTAGAAATACATCATTATATATCTCACTTTTCTTATTTCAGACATGACTGTGGCTCTTGATGAAACAGATGGACTTTGCAAAGCTCCAATATTTCCTTGCATCAAGAGATCTTCATTCAACCACTGAAAGCGAGCAAGATGCAACTGTGCTCTCTGTTGACCTCCTCTAGCAACAACTAAATATTGTTCTAGACGTCTGTATTGGTGGAAAAAAATATATAATTATTTTTACTGTAGTTTTTACTTCAAGGGTTTGGCAACTTTGTATACTATTTTAACAAATATTAATATCATGTTACTATAACACATAAAACATTCCTTCATAGTAGAAAATATATTAAAGATGCATTCATACATACCTAGCTAAATCTTCTTTACGCCAAGCAGCATCGAAAGCTCCAAGTAAAGTGCTTAAAGCTGGTAAATGATCTTCTGAAAAATGTTTTGAAATACACCATTTGCAAGCTTTCAATAATATTTCTTCAGTAGGGGCTTTATTTTCCACACCAATATCTCTTAATTCTATTTCAGATGATAAATCGTAACCTAAGTGATTTACCATCATACAAACAGCAAAACCAATAGCTTGAGAAGGCAAGCCAAGAACCTAAAAAATGAAAAAATTCGCATCAGAAACATTGCAGGCTTCATTGAAGATAAGAATTTTAATATTAACTTCAATATTAATTTCTCAAAGCATTGCACTAACTGTTTTATCAAAGTGAAAGAGACAACAATTACACCCTATCTTAAATATAAAAAATATTTTTTTATCTGGCATGATTAATAAATGATATTTAATAAAATTTTAAAAAAGGAATTCATTGCAGATTTTACATATAAAAGTTCAATTAAAAATACTAATCTAATAATCACATTTAATAAAAAAATACATATGGAATGAGGAAATAAATCAGTCAAAATTTTTGATTTTACATAATTTAATTTAAAATAAATCGACTACTTTTTATAATGAGCTATTCTCTTGAGAATGGATTTTTACTCTTAATTTCATATTTACTTTTTAGAATTACTTTAATAAAATTCTAACATTCAATGAAATGCTTGAAACAAAATGAGTTAAATATATTCTACTAATTTAAAATCAAA